>AYEL01070453.1:0-27552 GCA_000484575.1 Olivierus martensii
AAAATAATATAATATTTTTATAATAAAATAATAATGAGAATTTAAAATATATATAATAAAAATTATAGTAATTAAATGCCAAAAATAAGAGAGATGTCATTGTTGCACTCTACCATCTGCTAGATAGTCAGTAAATAGTACATTACTGTATTTATAAATTTTTAAGATAAGATTCTTAGGAATTCTTGTATTAGGTGAAGCAGTGATGAACTTATTTTGCATTATAGTGAATCACTACACACTAATTAAATCCTCAGGTTCATATTATAAATCATTCTATAGTGAATCCCACACTATGCAATGTATTCCTGTTGATCATTTATTATATTTTGAAATGATTAAATTCTGTCAAGTTAACATATAATTTGTTGTCATAAAATTAATGATGAATTTAAAATAAATTTATAATTTTATTTCACTATGTTAAACTTAATAAAATTGTTGTTTCAATATTTTTAACACTCCTATCAAAATTATTTCATCTGTTTACTTATTTCTAATTTTTATTTTTATACAGACTATTTAATAAAAGATTTATAAACTATAAAATAAAATATTTTTAATCTAATATGAAAGATATTAATATACAAGATGTTCTTAAAAGATCTAGCCAAATTTAAATCAGATGATACGCATCAAAATAAAATAAAAAGTCCATATAAACATGGTCTAGAAATGTTTTCTTTTTGAAATAACACAGGATGTAAAAGCATACAATTTTATAGGCCTATTAATCTCATATGGCTGTTGTAAATTATGGTTTGCAATCAACTAGAACAAAACAAACTGTTATTTCCAGCCATTCACCAACACTATGGAACAGTTGGTGAATGGCTAGAAATAACATATGATTTTGCCCTTTTTTGCAGGGATTACATATATAACCTATGCTTTTACATCCTGTGTTATCTCGAAAAGAAAACATTTCTGGACCATGTTTATATGGACATTTTGCCTTGTTTTGATGAATAGCATCTGTGATTTTAAATTTGGCTAGCTCTTTTAAAAACCCCTTGTAGATATAAACAATGAAACTAATACAATTGTTGCAATTAAAAAGATCTATAAAAGATAGAAAATATTATCCCTGTGCTATAATGGTACTTATAAATCCTGTATTTTATATTTGCTGATAGTGCTTATTTTGTTATCTGCATTATTAAAATAGAAAAACATTAAATTTAGGGAAGAAAAATTTAAATAACTTATATAGAACCAGAAAAACATTTAATAAAAATTACAAATGTTATTCTGGTTCTAACTATCCTGTTATATTTTGCATATTTTTAAAAGAATCTGATTATCTGTTTATTTGAAATATATTAATATTACAGGGATATTTTATAGAAGTTCAAGTAACAGATGGAGCTCTTTATAGGACAAAAATTCATTGTTATTTTCTTGATCAGGTAATTAATCTTTATTTTTTGTTTTCAATATCAAATTTATAAAAAAAATTTTAACTACCTGGTACTTTGTTAAAAGAAAATTAATTAAATTAAAACTATCAGTTTTGTTAATAAATAGTTTAAATTTGTTAAGCATATCTTTTAAAGGAATACTATTTTTCCCCCTTTAGACAAGAGTAGTAAGGCCTCTACCAAATGAGAAGAATTATCATATATTTTATCAAATGCTGGCTGGCTTAACACAAGAAGAAAGAGGTAATTTATTTTAATTAATTTCCTTAAAAATTATTAATAGTTATATAAATTTATAAATGTTACCATTATTTCAAATTTTTTAGCTCAGTTGAATTTAATTGGTTATTCAGTACATAATTTGCGTTATCTCAATCAAGGAAATACTAAACAGCATGAAACAGAAGATTCGACAAGATTTGAAGCTTGGAAGGTAAAATATTTAAACAATTAAATATTTTGTTACAAAAGTTTTAATTTATGTTTATTATTATTATATTTTAGACTTGTCTTTCTGTCCTTGGTATCCCTTTTATGGATGTTGTTAGAGTTTTAGCTGCAGTTTTATTGCTGGGCAATATTCAATTTGTAGATGGTCCAGGATTAGAAGTGGATGTCAAAGGAGGAAGTGGTAAGTCATTCATTTACAATAATTCAAAAAATAATCGATAGTATATTTTATTTCTATTTGTTACCAACAGAAATTAAAGCAGTATCATTGTTATTGGGAGTATCCAGTATATCTTTATTTCATGGTCTAACCACCCGGACACATAATGTTAGAGGTCAAAGAGTGAAATCAGCATGTGATGCAAAAATGGTAATTACTAATAATAATTTAGTTTTAAAAATAAATATTCAACCTTTATTATAATTAATATTTTTGATTTGAAAATAGGCAAGTATGACAAGAGATTCTTTAGCTAAAGCTTTATATTGTCGAACTGTAGCCACAATTGTTCGCAGAGCTAACAATTTAAAACGATTAGGCTCCACTTCAGGAACTCTTAGCTCAGATAGCAATGAATCTGTTCATAATCATACGGGTAAAAATTTTTTATTTAGAAAAATGTAGTTTAAAGTTAGATCTAATAAATAAAGTAGAATTTTATAAATTGAGGAAATTTATGTATAGAGAACAGCAGTCAGTATGCATCTACTGCAGGTTCTGGTGGAGGGAAATCATCAAAATCTATGACAGTTCTTAACTCAGCTGTTAGACATGCAACAGATGGATTTATTGGTATTCTTGATATGTTTGGATTTGAAGGATGCAAGGTAATAAAATAATATAAAATTTAATGCATATTTTTATCTTTTGTGTAATATGTCAGATGGTATTATTGTTAACTAAATATGTTGTTGTTTAATTTTAGTTTAATTTCATCAAAATAATTTAAATGTATGATCTTTGTCTTAATGAATATTAAAGAATACAGTCTGCTATAAAATTAGTAAAAATACTGTATTTTTTATATTCCTTTTTCTTTTTTTACTACATTTATATTGCCTATAAAATATGATAAATTTCTTATATGGGATGGAATAAAATAATTGTTTTAAAAGGTATAATTTTTATTATATTATAAATTTGTTTATTTTAATGTCTTTAAAAATGTAATAAATTTTTATTTGTTTAAAAAAAATGCTTGGTATCATATAAATTAAGCAAAATTAAGAAGAAATGTTATAAACAACTTAATTTGTTTTTAGCCCAGTCAGTTAGAACATTTATGCATCAATTTATGTGCTGAAACATTGCAGCATTTCTATAACACACACGTGTTTAAAAGCAGTATTGAATCTTGTAAAGAAGAAGGAGTGTTAACAGATGTTCAAGTAGATTATGTTGATAATGTACCATGCATAGATCTTATTTCTTCATTGGTGAGTATTCATAAAATTTTTATCAGTTCAAAGATTTTTATTGTTCATCAGAATTTCAAATTTATATTATTCACAGAGAACAGGTTTGCTGAGTTTATTAGATGTTGAATGTTCACTTAGAGGCTCACCAGAATCTTATATGCAAAAAGTTAGGACTCAGTATCAAAATTCACAAAGGTATCTATTTTAAACATTAAATATAAATAATTCTGTTATAGTTTAAAACAATAAAATGAAATGGAATCTGTTCATAATCAAAATTGCATTTAAATTTTGATGATTAAGATTTCAAATTGAAATTTCTTGTTTGAAATATGAAAATATTTTTTAGATTTAAATTTAATTATATGATGAAAGAAAACAATTTATTTATTTTTATAATATGAAAATAACATTTATATCAAATATATATATTTTTCATTAATTTTTTGAAATTAATTATTGGCATGTGAAATTATAGATTTGATTCTAAATTTATAAATTCACTATTATTTCAAAGGTTTCTTGAACCCAAGCCTCCTGATCCACATATGTTTGGAATTCGTCATTTTGCCAGAACAGTTGTATATGATACAACTAATTTTTTAGAAACTAATAGAGATATTGTCACTGATGATATCATTTGTGTATTTTACAAAACAACATGTAATTTTGGATTTGCTACTCATTTATTTGGCAGTGAATTAAAAACTTTGTATAGTCAAGGTAATGAATTTATTTTATTGTAATTATTTAATTTAATGATTATAAAATTCTTAATTTATTTTTATTTTTTTAATTTCAGGAGAAACTGTGCCAAGAGGTGTAGCATTTCGAATATCTCCCACTGGTTATAGTGACCTGTTAGTAATTTTTATTATTGAATTATTTATATTATTTTAAATATTCAGAATAATTATATGAGGAACTTGCACTCTATTTTTTCTTAATTTTAAATAAAAGTTCATATTCAAATTAATTTAAAAAATTATTTCAATTTTCAAAAATAAAACTGATTTTAAATTGTGAAAATTCTAAGCCTTTAGAAAAGATCATTAGTTGATATCTAGTAAGATGACATCATTAATGAAATTTGCTTGCCATTAGAATGTTAACAAGTCTGGTTATAGTAACTGATTTAATTAAACAAAAGCAAATTCAATGAAATTATTAAAAATGATATATTGTATATCATGTAAGTAATTGTATGTTAGCTTCATTAAATATTATTTAATCATATGCTAAAAACCTTAAAAATAAAAAATTTTTAAAGTTTTATCATGAAAAGATTTGGAAGTTCAAACATTTTTTGGAAAAAAATGTTTGAACTTCTGATAATTTGGAAAAAAATCTATATTATTCTGTTGTAAAGCTCACTTAACATTATTAAAAAAAACAAAGTTAATAAAATATTAAATATGTAAATTATATTAAGATTTTATATTTTTATTTAATCTTTACTCCTATTAATCTTTGGCAAGGACTTAGACAACAAAACAAAAATATAGAATAAGAATTCCTATTTCATTTTTGACATAGAAGATTTGAATATATATTTTTAGCTATCTTATCTTTGAATTTATAATTAAATTTATAAATAAAATGAAACTATATTTCAAATTATTATTTACAATGATGGGAAAATAATAATTTAATTAAAACTTCAATATGGCAAGAAATGGATAAAATATAATTTGGATTAATTTATATATAAATATTTTAAATGAATTATAAATAACAGTTATAATCTATCTTTGAATTGCTCATTACAGTCTGATATTTCTTATATATATTTATAAATACAAAATTTGTAATAGGTCTATTTTGTAAACAATATTTAATTCAATTTATATTAAATATCAGATCATTTTTACCAAAAATAATATCATTTTTTACACTGTATCTGTTCAAATATGTCTCAGTTTGTTTAAACATGATTTTTTAGCTTTCACAATATTGAAAGAGTGTTATTGATTCAAATAAAGAAATAAAGAATATATACTTAATTAAATTAACAAATGATTTATCTTTTATATCTTTTCAAAACTTAATGCTAAAAATGATTACTTTTGGGATGACCTGATATTATGTTGGATCAAAGAGCAATGGATAAATTTACTGTGTTTATAATATATATATTTATTCAAATCTTAATCTTGCATGTACTATAATAGATAAATTAATTGTAATAAATATATTTGTCATAAATACAATATAAATGATATTTACAAAATACAATAATATCTCAACTTACATAAATTCGGAGATATGTAACTTCTTATCCTGCCCCCTTGCTCACTTGTTTGTTTCACAATTACATAGTGCATATATATATGTATATACATATTTCATTTGCTGATTTATTGATTAAAAGTCTTTAATTACAATCACACATCATAAACTTTTATAATTGTTGTTTTCTTGGTAATAAAGAGCCAGTTAAGAACCTAATATATATGTACCTGAAATTAGATTTGGGCATCTGTAGGTATCCTAACTTACATAATTTTTGACTTACATTATGCTTCCTGATCCCACCTATTACATAACAACAGGGTATTACTGTAATTAAAATAATTTTAATTAATAAACAATCATAATTAAATTTTCTAATACAGTGATCCTCAATTGGTATTCTGTGGCACATTAGTGTTCTAGAAAAAATGATCTTATATATATGTTTTGCTTTAAATGTTTTACCAAAAAATTTACAGAATCAAAAGTATGCCACAGCTTCAAAAAGGTTGAAAACTGTTGGTTTAAATTCATGAAGCAAAAAAATAATTTTATGTTGATGTTTTTAATTTTATAAATGCATTTTAAAAATATCATTAAAAATAAAAATTTTATTTTATTTTTAATGATATTTTTAAAATATCAACATAAAATTATTTTTTGCTTCATGCATTAAACCAACAGTTTTCAATCTTTTTGAAGTTGCAGCATACTTTTGATTCTAGAAATTTTTTGGTAAAACATTTAAAGCAAAATATATATATAAGATCATTTTTTGTAGAACACTAATGTGCCACAGAATACCAATTGAGGATCACTGTATTAGAAAATTTAATTATGATTGTTTATTAATTAAAATTATTTTAATTACATTAATACCCCGGAGTTATGTAAAAAAAATTTAAATTAAAAATAAAATTTTATTTTATTTTTAATGATATATTTTTTTTATTTTTATTAATATTCATCATCATTATATTATGCAAAAATTTATATTAATATTCATCACCATTTTATCATGCAAATATTTTGAGCATCTTAGGATACAAGTTTGGAAAATTTAAACTGGACAGAATTTATTGCCTTCATGAGAAGAAAAATATGATTGTGATTTAAAATTAAAAGTTAGTTTAGTCTTTAAGCAGGACAAATATTTTAAACAAGTATAGGCATCCTGAATTTACAACCATTCATACTTATGATAGCAATATCATCAATAAATTCTGTGATTGGTCAATGCAACTTACAGAGAGTTCAAGTCCCTGAATAATGGTCTGATATACAAAAAGCATCCTTTTTAAACTGGTTCTTGTATCTTTGTGTTCATTAAGTTTATTACAATAAAGTGGCTTATTGGCAGTGGGAAATTCTTAAATTTTGGACATTTCCAACTTATGACTGACTTACAATGGTGGGTTTGATTTGAATTCCATCATAAATCAAAGATTATCTGTATTCTTGTTATAATTAGAAGTTTAGTTTTTTAAATCTTGATTTATAGAAGGAAAAATTTAATCATTATTCCTTAAAAACAGTTGTAACTATTAAAAAATTGATATTTAGACAAATTACCAAACTTAGCTTTATTAAAACCTTCAATCATATCAAAAAACTAAAACGATGACAGAAAATAATTAAGAATAATTACATCAATTTTAAGGAAGAAAACAGTTATGTCAAGCCAATGAGGTTGCATTTCTAATCACATGATCTTATTAGTATTTTAAAACACTTCTGATTCAAATATTGAATTTTAAATTTTTCATAGTAATATTTTAAATATATATATAATTTTTTCAAAATAACTATTTTTAACTAGTAAATAAATTTTATGCAAGTTCCTCATTTTTTAAAATTTTAAGAGATCATAATTTTGTTTTTATATATATATAGCCATAATGGAGAAGAACCAGTTTCTACTTTAACTCAAGATTTTCATACCAGACTTGATAATTTACTCCGCACATTAATTCATGCTAAACCTCATTTTATAAGATGCATTAAAGTAAATTTCATTTTTACATAAATTTAATCATACAAATGAAAAAATGAAATATTAAAATAAAATTTTATAATTATTTTAGGCAAACAATTGTGAACAGTCAGGTCATTTTGATCGTATAGTAGTGATGAGACAAGTCAGAGCTCTTCAAATTTTAGAAACAGTTAATTTAATGGCAGGAGGTATCTATTCTTGTTGAAAAATTTATATACAGGTAGGCCTCGATTAGCGCGAATAATTGGTTCCACGAATTTCTCAAATGATAATTTATAATTATTCTAAGCCAAATTTAAAGAAGCGAGAACCAGTAAGCAAAGGTAAAACTCAAATGCCTGATTTAAAAGAAAACTCTGAAACAGAGTCAGCTAAAGGAAGTGCTAATGGAAGTTTTGAATTAGAGACAGGAGAAACTTTCACCCAGGAAGGAATATATTCTTTTATAGGAAATGACGCTTCATTCCCTAGTCTACCTGATTCATTTTTAAAGAGAATTGGAGCTCATAAAGACAGTATTAGCAAGTAAGAAATGTTTTAAACTTTTTTATGGATTGTAAAATTATTGCTAAGATGTTAATTTTAATGTTTTTTAAAAACTGTGTGTCTTTTGTTCGGAGTTAAATTTATATGTATAGATATTTCTAAAACTTATATAATAGTTACATTCCATATTGTACATAAATTTGAAGTCAAATTTATGTATTGAACATACAAAAACTATAAAACACATCACCTATTATTTTTTCTTCCAAATGGAAATTTAAATTTATAAAAATTTTATTCTGCGTATCTGCTTATGTAGCATGTAATACAACTTTTCTTTTTCAAATGAGAAGATATTTTTTTAATGAAATCTTTTAATAATTTTTAATGAAGATAATTTTTTTAATGAATACTGATCTTTTGTGATTCTTTTTGTTTTAGAATTATTTTTCTATGACTAATAGTTTTAGAGATATTTAGCAATAAAATGAGCCGTTAAGAAATCATAAATTAAAAAAGTTTCTATAAATTAGGCATTTTTCATGGAAACTTTTTGACATTGAAAAAAATGAAAAATACTATATACAGAGAAAACCACTTGCTTTAAATAAATACAAAAGTTCATACAGCACTGATAGCAAGGGAAGAACCAACTTTAATGTCTATAACATTTTCGGACCCTAATACGGTTCCTCCTCAGTACATGCTTATTAAAAGACAAACTATTAACTATTGAACATAATTTTAAAATAGAACATAAATATATTTCGGTTACATATCATTCTATCTTTTCAAATAGTATCTTTTAACCAACACTTAGCTGATAAACTATTTGACTCTTCACTGGGCCTAAAGATTAAGATTGAACAAACATCACATATTTCGTTCCACTTCTTGGATATTTATGTAGAGACTGAAAATAGGGAGTATATTACTAAAATTTACAAAAAACCTACCTACAGCCCTGTTCTCATACCGGCATGGTCTTGCGATCCCATCTCTTATAAGTTAGCGGTTTTTTGATCTTTGTTCACTAGGGTCTGTACCCATGTCACTAAGTAGTGTGATAAATTAAGTGAGGTCCAGTATGTTCTGACCCAAGGCTATAAATTTGGGTACACCTACAAAACGATGATAGGTATTTGGAATACGGTATATCAGTTTATGCTAAGTCCGCGCTGTAACGCCTCTAATCTTCAGCATGATAATAATGCGTACCAATATTATGATGTTGCCTACGGTAAGACGTTGCACTCTATCCTTAATAAATTATTTAAGCATACTAACTTTAGAATAGCGTCGAAAAGAGGGTATACGCTTCTTAATATCCTTAGAAATGGTAAAGATCTTATACTGGATCATAGAAAGCCAGGAATTTATTCAATCCCTGTATTTAACAAGGATGAGAATTGCCAACAGTGGTATATAGGTAGCACTAGAAGAAACCTTTGTAAAAGACTCAAAGAGCATATGTCTGATATCACCACAGGGAGGTTGACAACGGCCCTGGCCAACAAAGTTTTTGAACAAAATGTCATGATAGAGTGGGATTATGCCAACGTGGTTAGGACGGTATATAATGGCAGAGGGATTACTACATTGGAGGACTTAGAGTTGGAAAAACGGAAGAATGAACAGTGCCTTATAAATGACAACAGTCCAATTGAATTACCTTTATCATGGAGATGGTGTGCTGTAAATGCTGTATGAGTAATATATTGTAAGTTTAAGAGTATCCATGATATCAGGTTACGTTGGAGACACAGAAGATCTCTTTCTTGCACTCTCTACATCGAGCGTGTTAACATGACACATATACTGTTACCTTTTTTATCTTTTTATCTCATTATGTTAATGTATTTATTTTACACATGTTATTTATCCATTTATATATATATTGATGGTTATATATTTAAAATTTTTAAATATGTAATTCTTTGTTCTACTATTTGAAAACATAGAATGATATGTAACCAAAATATATTTATGTTCTGTTCTAAAATTATGTTCAATAGTTAACAGTTTGTCTTTTAAGAAGCATGTACTGAGGAGGGACTGTATTAGGGTCCGAAAACGTTATAGACATTAAAGTTGGTTCTTCCCTTGCTATCAGTGCTGTATGAACTTTTGTAATGAAAAATACATCTGTTATATTTCTCTTCCAAGTTTTAATCCATTATTAAAAACTTTTTCTGTTTATTTGCTTGTGCAGCATGTGTCACAACTTTTTTCAAATAGGAAGGTATAGTTTTTTTAACAATCTGATTTTATTCATTTTTTGCAATTTTTTCATATCTGCACATTTTTTCCCTACAACTGACAATTTTATAGATATTTAGGAATAAAAGAATCATTAAGAAGTGCATAAATTGAAAACAACTTTTCTATGGGCCAGATATTTTCTCAAAAACCATTGAGCATGCAGAAAAATTGAAAAATACATCTCCTATTACTTTTACTTTCTAAATTTAAACCTGTTATTTAAATTTTATCTGTGCATCTACTTGCATAATGCAAGACATAACTTTAGTTTTTTTTAAATAGGAAAGTAGTTTACTTAACAGAATCTAATGTTACTCATTTTTTGCAATTTTTTTGTATTAGAATTATTTTCCTATGACTGATATTTTTGGAAATACTCAGGAATAAATGAATCATTCTTAAATTCATAAATTACAAAAGATGTTTCTATGGACCAAGAATTTTTCTTGAAAACTGCCAAATGTACAGAAAACTAAGATATCTCTTATTACATTTTTCTTTTGAACTGAAATCTGTTATAGCAATGTTGAATTTTTTCCCTGTAATTTCACACAATCAGAAAAGATCTAAACATTCTATCACATTCCTTTTACAAAATTTAATAATTCAGTTTACATTTTGACAAGTTTAAGAAAGAAATTCATCTACCTAAAGAACAATCTCAAAAAAAAGAAGTAAACACATTACACATGCTTGAAATTTATGATGATAGAAATTCAAAACAAAAATGATTTTATATTATTTAGGCAGAAAGAAAGTTTTAATTTTCATCTTATCCTATGAATGATATGTTTAATAGTTTTTTCATATATCTGTATTTTTAAGAAAAAATGCCTGATCCATAGAAATGTGGGCACTCTGTATCTTACTGTAATCCAGGAAATATATAATAATCATTATATGATTCATGGCTCAGGATTGAATTAAATAAAACATGCAACTGTTTGGAGTTCATTAAAAATAAGTGCCACAATGGCAAATGTTTTTTAGATATGAATTCAATAGAATATGAGAAAATATATATTTTTGAAGAAATTCCATTTACATTTCCATTGGCCAAATGTAAACATATTAGATTTCTATTTAAAAAGCATAGAAGCATTTTAGACATTTCATTTAAAGATCTGGTTTAGTTCTGTATCTTATAATCCTAATTTTTTCATGGTGTCCAGCCTAGTTTGCTGAGAACCCATCATTCAATTTTTGAGCTCAATTTATTATGGATATTATCAGGGCCGGATTTACCTATAGGCTGACTAGGCTGCATCCTAGGGCCCCACGATTCTAGGGGCCCCAAATTATCAATCAGTTTTCAACTTTTAATAAGAAAATATGGGTTTTTATTTATGTGCTAGATAGGAAGTAAAAATTTAAAGGCTCCTTATAAGTTATAAGGAGCCTTTAAAATTATAAGAAAATATGGGTTTTTATTTAAGTGCTAGATAGGAAGTAAAAATTTAAAGGCTCCTTATAAGTTATAAGGAGCCTTTAAAATTGATGTAGTTGATTTGAATTTTTAGGAGCTCAAAGCCTTGCTTGTCCTAGGGCCTCCAAAAATGCAAATCCAGCTCTGGATATTATCCAACCCAGAATTGGCTCTGAAATGACATTATCACTATTAGAGACTTAGTAGCACTCTGATAAAACATGCGCCTGATAGCTTTCATTAGCTTTCTCCATAGTAATTATTTCTTTACATATGCACAAATCTTATTAATGTTCTCAACAGTGGTAGATTTAGCACTTCAGAGGCCCAGGCGCAATTCAGTTTTGAGACTCTAAAAATTTTCACTACCCCTACATCTTACAGTGTGCATTCTATGCGCACATTTTTTATTCTGGTAGGCACTATACCGGTGGTCCAAAAAAGCTGAGACATAGGGAAATACACAATTCAGTTTTGAGACTCTAAAAATTTTCACTACTCCTACATCTTACAGTGTGCATTCTATGCGCAGATTTTTTATTCTGGTAGGCACTATACCGGTGGTCCAAAAAAGCTGAGACATAGGGAAATAACATTGAAAATTAACCAATACAAAATTACAACTGCTTGGCTGTATTTAAAAGGTTTTTGATGTTCAAATTGTATTAATTATGAAAATTAAAACTTATTGGTACAAGAATTATTAAGTTTCAATAGGTAAAAGGTTAAAAACAAAAAATCTAGTAATCCATGGATATAAAAATAATTTATTTTTAAATTTACTACTGATTTGTATTTCAAAAATCTAGTAATCTATGAATGATAAAAATTTATTTGTTAAATTATTATAATAGATTTCACTATTGTTTGATAAATAATGGAGGGCATTTTGAACATTTGTTATAATTAATTCCATTCCAGGTATTCGATTTCATCTTTTGGGTTTTCTCGGAATGGGCTGATTGATAATAGTCCAGTTATCAAAGACAAATTTTCATCAAACGTTCTCACAAAAAAAATTTATACCTATTTTATATTAGGATGAAAAATTCATTCCTTGATCTGTGGTACTGGTGCCCACGTATTTATACATAGAGTCTAATTAATATTACTGTTGGGGAACTTACAGATTGACTACATAAATGTTATTCTAACGTTATTCTAATATTATTAAATTATTACATATACTTACTTGATAACAAAACAAATGTACACTAATAACAAATGTACTGTAAAACAAATGTACTTATACATTAATTAAAACACCAAACATGAAATTAAATTATACCTTTATTTTCTGTCGAACAGTATCAGTATGTATAATAGGACACTTTATTCTGTTAAAAGGTTTATTCCATCAAACATGTTTGTACAAAAGTCACTTTATGCTCCTATAGAGAAGTACGGACATGACTTTCAGTGCCACCATGTTTCAGACATCATGTCTAACGTGAAACTTAGATATAGGTACCGATTCTAAACAAAATTCTCTTTTCCCTGTTATATTATACATATCTAAAACTTATGTGAAACCAGCAATCATACTGGTTACTCAGAATTATTTATTATAGTTATGTCTAAAAATAAAAAGATTCCAGATAAAAAATTGGAAATACAGTAAGATCCCATTTAACGCAGGGATAAGTTCCGAGGAAACAAAGCGCTAAATGAAACAGCATTAAACGAGGTTATTTTACATTATAGGGTTGTTTATATTGTTTAAATAAAACATACATAACAGAAAAAATTAAATAGTGTAAATTTTTTTTAATAAAAATTACATTAAAGCAATATTGATTTATTAAAAAATTATGCTATGCTCAATCTATGAAATTCTGAATATATAATGTTTATCTTTTAAGAATTTATTGGTAAAATCCACACTTTTTTCCCTTTATTTAATTTTAATAAATATTTTTAAATTCTTAATGGATAAACTGACAAAATTATTATTCTATTTTTTTTTATTATTATTTCAAATCCAATTTCTCTCTCTCATAAATTTTTTCAGTTCAAAACATAGCATTGTTAAATTTTAAAGCAATAATAAATAATAATGAAAATTTAGTAACACACATTTGGATATTTTAGACGCTATTGCTGTTAAAAAAGTAAATGTTATAAAATTAGCGTATTTTTGCTAAAGCTGCTGCTCTTCTATCAGTATTTTGAAATAATGCTCTGATAAAATCTTTTACTTCATCTGAAGTAAATTCAGCTGCCAAAAGGCCTTTTCCACCTGACCATAAATCAACAATTTCTCTCATGCTGGCTCCAAGCATCCATTGCAATTTCTGAAATTTTTCCCATTTTCGAACATAACAATTTACTATTACTTTTTCTTCTTGATTCTGTGTCTTAAATAATTGTGGAGCTTCACTAATAACAAAACTAAAAATTGATATTAATTTTGTAGCACATGGGACAGTTATGTCTTCTAAACATTTAATTCTCAAAATAATTTCTTCCAAACATGTGTTAAGCAAAGTTCCAATGGCACGACAATAAACACCATGTGGAAGAGTATCTTTCCAAGCACGAGATAAAAATTGGAGCTGACAGAGACATTTTCTCACTGCTTGTTCTGCTTTTGGCAATAGATTTTCATCTGTAGATAAATTTGAGAATATGGCATTGTCCTGTAGGTACTGTAATAATTGTTGCTTTTGCTGTCTCATTTGTGCAAGGAATGCATCTTTTGCTAATGTGCGAAGTTGAGAAATAAGATCAACAAAAGTTATGGTACAAGTTTTCAAATGCACTGGGAGTTTATTATTATAATAATGGCCAACTGTTAATAAGTGATGAGATAAAAACATGCAGTTATTATGATAAATTGCAGTTTGTTGTGGAATTTCAGTAATTCTATCTTGATGATACACTGGCACAACATTACAATAAAGTTCACAAATATTTCGAGCAATATAAAACAGTTTGATAGCACAAGTTCCATTACTTTTTGTGGCTTCTTGAAGAACTTCATGAATTAAATCAAGAATTTCTTTAGTAAAAATACTTATTTCACATTTTGGAAATTTGAAACTCTCATTATTTAATCCATTCTGTGGTATTAGAATTCTTTCATCTGTTTGTTCAGTGATAGTTCTATCTAATTCTACTAATTGATAGAGAGGAGTCGTTTCTGGAGTAACCATGATGGTATTATGTAATTCTTTTTTCAATATGTTTCTAGCTCGAACAAGAAATTCCTGACACATTTTTTTAGCAAATAAGTTATCAATATTTTGCATATATTCTAATGTGCTTGATAGATCTTTTGATAAAAATCCTATATTTATTAGCATATTTTGCAGATCAGTAGTCATTTCAATGACACTAGAATAATTTTCCAAATCTTTTGTATGGCTTGGAAGAGCAACATCAAGACAATCTTGAATTAAGCAATTGCAGAACTCCTCACCTATAATTTTACCCAACATATTCATAATGACAACGTCAGATTGTTTTTCATCATCATCTCCAATTAATGAAATATCAGAAAACAAATCACATAAAAACGAAAATATAGTCTTTAAATTCAAAAAAACCTTCACTGGTTCAGGTTTATCTCTGTTCACAATAATTACTGTAACAGAGTTATTGCTGTCTTCTACATTTGTATTGAAAGAAAAAATTAGCTTCAACATATGACGCATGAGTTTCTTACCAAATGATTCAATAAATTCTTTTAACTTATCTATCAGATAGAGAGCCTCAATGAGGCTAGTCCTTTCTTCAATATTTTCTTCAGACACCCACAATTTTGTTTTCTCCTCTTCAATATTCCAAACAATTGACTGATTCCATACTTCTTGCAAGTCAAAGATTAGCTTTTCTTTTCTGTTAATCATTTCTATTTTAAGTAATTCAATTATTTTTATATTTTTATCAAAATCTAAAAGCTGAACAAAAATCTGTTGTGCATTCTGCAGGCTTTGGGCAGAAAGAAAATACCTTTTCTGGGTCATTGCTTCATCAGCTTTCTCCAAATTTTTATGTATTTTAACCAGACTTTCAACTATATTTGCAACGGTTCTGGCATCTTTAAGTTGATCCGAAAGATCCTGGAAATCAGAAATGGCATTTTGAATTTCAGGTTTGATTTCTACTTCCATTTTATTTATGAGATTTTTCACTTCTTTCTGGGCTGTATTCAATTTGTTATTTAGATCAGTAACAGCAAAATAAGGAGAAAATTCAATAAAATGTAATTTAAGTGATTCCTGAACATCCAATTTGATTTCTTCGATCCGTTTGCTCAGCTTAGCTACTCTGTTATTTAAATCTTCTTTATCCATCTTATTAGCCGACGTTAAAACGTCTGTTACAAGCGACATATGTGCAATATAATTAAATAACGAAAACCAATTAATAAAAAGTTTTTAAAACGTATTTCTGCCAGACAACATTAACTTACCGCCATTGGCGCGCTTATATTCAGAATTTTGCCGCAGTGCGGCGCTAACAGCATACTACCAGATCGATTTTGGAATTATCTTAAATTACAAAATATTTAAATATAGTAAATTATTTAGATTTAAATATAGCTACTTGGAGGGTAAATTTAATTCTGGTTACATATGTAGTGGGCTATATCTCGAAACCGCGATAATATTTGGATAGCAATAATTGGAATTTTGGTATCAAATTATAAACCGTGATAATTTGAATGATAATTCGAAGTATTCCTGTATTATAAAATATTGAATCATCTCTATTAATTAGAAGAATGAAATTAGCATTAAGAAAATTTAATACAATTTACATTCAATAAAATATTTTAATATCATTTGAATATTATTTTTCATAAATTTTATGTTAAATCATTTTTATAAATTACAATATAGCCACAAATTAATATATTTAAGCATCATAAATTTTATGTAGAAAAATATCATCCGATTTAATTTTTTATAAGCAAAAATAAAATGTTTACAATCAATAATACAAATTAGAATTTGAAAATTATTAAAATTTTTATGATATTTTGAAATATAAGACAATTTAATTTTTTATAAGCAAAAAAATGTTTACAATCATTAATACAAATTAGAATTTGAAAATTATTAAAATTTTTATGATATTTTGAAATATAAGAAAAAATTTAATGTAGATGAATTATTAATATAGGTAACAAATTTTATATATTTATGCAATATATTAACTTATTCTCATAACTATAAAAAATCATTTCATTAAATAGTGAACTGAACTCTCTAAATTGACTTTTTATTAACAATTTTTAATTCTTACAATAGATATAAACAAATGTAGCATATACAGGAATACCTCGATTATCGCGGTTTCGATTATTGCGATTCTCGATTTATCGCGAATCTCTTTCAATTTAATATTTTCACTTTTCTAAATTTTAATAAAAAGAAAATTAATAAAAATTCTTCTTTTCATAGATATTAACCATGAATGATATAAACTAATCAAAATTTAGTTCCCTCTTCTCATACTTTCTAGATATATTACTAACACAGTTCTAGGTTTTGAATAACATAGTACTTAATTTTTCTACTAACATAGTTCTAAGCTTCTACCTAACATGAAATGGGTTGGGTTACTTTCACACATTGGAAAGGTTCTTTGTTTTTTTTCTACATTTTGCTTTTAATGTTGGCCCAGAACGGCTCCCTTAGTACTCTATTTGAGTGGAAAGGGGCAATCAAAATTTAGCCACCAAGTTTACCATACAAAAGAAAAAAAAAAGAATCAAAATTTAATATGATTAATAAATCTGTAGTCTCTGATAGCATCAAATAATTATATCGACTAAAAGTCAAATAACCATAAATTATTTTATTAAGTTACTGAGAAAAATAATTTTTTATATTTTTTGATGTAAATAATTTTGTTTTCTGATTCATACCCTCTTTTATCCTTCATGATCTCAATATTATTTCGGGGTGATGGGGAACGGGATTCAGAACTCCAGGATTCAGGAGGAGGATGGAGAAAATTGGAGTCTTCGGCTGCAATGTTTTGGCCGAGGCGCACTTCAATTTTCAGCTGAAAAAATAATAATAAGTATTTATTAAAAAATTTCACGAAAAAGTTAAAAATCAAACGATTCTTAAATTTTAAGATGTTGCTTTTTTCTTAATTATAAATCAATATCTTAACTCTATATAAATACTATTGTATATATATACAGTATATATATATGTGTAAAATACAATATATTGTACTATAAATTTCTATAAATGTATATGCTTTTGTATGTAGAAATTTGATTATTAAATATTTATGAGGAATTAAATATTTTTAATAATCTTCGTTTATAAAGCTTCAATTGCGAAAGCGATTTATAAATTAAAATACAATATTGCATTTAAAATTTGATCAACTTCTTTATTGCTTTACGCAACTTTCCATCTAGGAAAGTATTATGGTCCGTTACAAAGCCAATTATGATGGAATCGAATCGTAAAGCGTTTCATCTTTTTTACTTTGTTTCTACCGTTCTTGCCACTTTCCAATTAGAAGTTATTTAGTGGTAGGTGATTCTAGCATCCATTTCGGGCAGCTATAGTATATTTTATGAAGTCGACCATCAAATAAATGATGGAATTCAACAGATCGAACCCATGGTAGATTAGATTAGTTATAATTATATAGTCGAATTTCACAAAGAATAAGTTTCGCGCATAGATTTATTGTTTCTAGATGATCGTTGTAGAATTCATCAGAGGTTGACCAACAGCATAATGGAATCAACTGGAAAATTGAAGAATGGGCTCAAAAATATAAACCAAGTTCCCTTTTGAAAAATCTAGATATATAGGATTTGAAATTAAACCTAGATCTTTTAAGATGGAACTATTTTATTATGCAGCCATTAAGTTGCTAGATGAAAAATAGGATCGACAGGCCGAATAGGTCCACCCTGAAAGATCTAGAATTGGGATCCGTTTAAGATCATTTAAATATAAATTTAGCACGGTTCTATTACGCCAGTTGTAAAACTCATTATCAAACCACCATATCTCGACCATCATATAAAATTACATTGAAATCGTTATAATGTAATTGAAGAGTAAATATTTATTTATATAACAATCTTTCCTTTAACAATTTTCGAAATCATATATAGCGAAAACGGCTTAATTCTAAGATTTTTCTATGAATATTTATTAGTCTTTTTGAATGCATTATTTTTGCATCAAATCGATAGTCATGAAACTGTTTTTCAGAAAATGACAATTTTTTTTTGTCAACAGATTTAGACTGATCCATTTCTAACTCTTTCTATTAGTTGATCCAATCATGAGGATAGACAACCAATGATGGGTTGCTATACCGCTTAATTTAATTAAAATAATTCTTTTTTCCTATTGAGTTTACGCTACTTTCTATCTTATTGGATATTAAGCAATCAATGCTCAGTATAGACCATATCCATAGTGGGATAGGCCATCAAATTAAGGCCAAGTTGAAATCGGAATTGAATCCGGCAAGATAAAAAAACAGCATGTGTTCATATGACCATCGACCGACAATTATCTCAGTATTTTGTTAATAGATGACGCCACATCCTGATCACTAATCACTAAGTAGCAGAGCGAAAATAAATTTTTCCACCCATGGAAGAGTGAGCTGAACTGTATAATTGGTGGGCCAGACCAGGTTCATGTATAAATTTTTTCAGGAATGAGACGAATCAAATTAAGTCCTCCGGATAGATATTTGAAGTGTTTCCAGTAATCAGTGGTTGAACGTAATATAAAACCTAGGGAAAAAAGTTTCATGCCACTGAATTTGTATGATTGGTCAGCCGTATTGAAACATCTCAGCTTTCCATTTTTGAGACCGGGTTCGAGTCTCAGATCCCACTCTTTAAAATATTTATCATGGAGTCCGGGCCCACCCCATCGATCCCGGTAGCCGGATGGCCGAGTGGTAACGCGTTGACGTGCCACGCAGGAGGACCCGGGTCTGGTCCCGGATATTTTCGGGGTACTGGGTCCGGCCCGGTGATCCCCGTCCTTCACCATCCGGTCTCCCTCCCTCGGGTGTGGGTGGAGCCCGTGGTTGGAACTGGCCCCGCCCCCTTAGTAATCTCCGATTGGAAAGGGGGCGTAAAATATGCAAAAAAAATCCCATCGATTCCCACCCCACAATCCGGCTGATCCCTCCGCAGGGAGGGGAAAGCTTATGAAAAGGCTTGTTTCGCCCTGAAACTTAATATTCTTCTGAGTGGCGTTATTTGTTGACTAAAAAGAAAAAATAAGTCGAGTTATCCGCGTGAAAACGTTTCGGATTTCTACCCAGTTGATAGTAAGCGGCGGAACATTTCCATGCCTATCTTGGGTCATACACACCTAATGGGGTTAGCCATTTTGGGCCGCCACATCTAATGGAGTCAGCCATCAAGTGGCTGACCCCATTAGATGTGTGGCGACCCAAGATCAACAGGCCGGGCCCGGACCCTTTCTGAAAAAAAACTGGAGGTGTAGGACACGGGAATTGAACCCTGACCTCAGAATGGAAGTACGATATGCTTTCCCTACGGTCATCTGGCTGATACCGTCAACATCTCGTAAAAATATATAAATGGTTCGGTCCGGGCGTCGATTCCTGTCTCTAAATTATGTCTAATCCCGCCACCGAATAGCCGAGATGGAAACGTGCTGTGTTTCCATTCTGGAGAATCCAGTTCAATTCCCGAGTCCTATTCCTCTAGTTTTTTTGGGAGGGTCCGGATCCGGCCCTTTGAACTCCATCCTTCATCTGACGGCTTACTCATCAAGCTGGGAATTGGAATGCCACTGAATTTGACTTTATCCAATACTCACCGTATACTAAGCAGTACGCTGCTTAGTATCTATTCGGTGTAAAGCGGCGTAAAATTTCATAGGAAAAAATCCCTCCATGGACATAGGCAGTCTGTGCAAGACCTGAATTCCTCCCGCCACTTAATGTTCTATGTTTAGGAAATGGCGTCATCTGGATGCACAGGCACACTTTCACCACGGCCATCCGGCTGATCCTGTCGGAATCTCATAAAAATATATAAATGATTCGGGAGACAAACATATTTATAAATAAGGCTGAGTGGAAGTATACTGTACTTCTAGCCTGGAAAATCCTGTTCATTTCCAGTCTCACACTTCCAAATTTTTTCAGGAATCTGGGCCTGATTTGTTGAATCTCATTATTTGTTGTCCGGTTTGACTACGTATGGAATCCAAAGTGTGGAAAAACTTCCGATGTGTATGTTTTAGTTTCTGTGTATGCCATATCACAACTTAGAAATAAAAAAAGCCATATTACACATGGGATATAATTTATCTGGCGGCGGCCATTTTTGGAACCTATCATATGTTGACACTATCCAATATCCATGATAGGACAAACTAGGAAATATTCCGACTTTCCATTAAGAAGGAACATCCGCCATTTACTTGGTCAGATTGGCCGCATGGAACTCTTCAGCTTTCCACTATAGACCAGGTTCAATTCTTGAGTCCAATCCCTTTGATTATTCACGGGGTCCGGACCTAGCCCGTCGATCCTCGTCCTCTATAATCTGATGGACTCTTCCGCAAAGGCAGAGAGCCTTTGACAAGATTATTATAGCCTTAATACTTAGTAATCTCCACTGAAGAAAAATTGGCATCATCTGTTGTCCCCAAAAAAGTCCGCCATTTTTAAATAGTTGAAGATAATGGATTATTTGGTAAGTCATCGAAATCATCTTCTCCCTGATAAATATAAAACTCCAATAATTATTTTAAACTATATTATCTGAAAGAGAATTTCAGGTTAGGTTAGTTATATTAAGCCGCCATATCCTCATGGGATATTCTATATCTGGCGGCGGCCACTTATGGAGACCATCATAAGCTGGCCAGTACCCATGAGGAGGTCAACCGGATGATTGAAGGATGGGGTTCAATGGCCGGGTCCGAACCCTCCTGAAAAACTGGAGTTATGGGACCCGAATCCTCTAGGGAGATAAGCCAAAGCTTTAGCACGCGGCCATCCGAGAGAGAATTTCAGAAGTTTGAATACCCGGCATTTTTAAATAATAAGATTATCTAATTCTTTAAAACTGGAAGATTATTTTATTCGTTTACGGTTCTTTCCAACTGTGGTAGGTCGGCCAGATGGCCGCATGGTAAAGCTGTGGCTTACCATCCTGGAGAATCCGGGTCCCACACCTCTAGTTTTTCAGGAGGGATCCGAGCCCGGTTCGCTGACAACCATCCTTCAACCATCTGGTTGACCCCACTATGGGTGTTGGCCAGCCTGTGATGGGCTCTAAGTGACCGCCACCAAATACAATATATTTTTCGTCCGATAAGGTGGCTTAACTTACTTAACCTAACTAACAGAGATAGTGCGGTCGACTGGATTGCCCGCTTGGGAACCAAAACCCGTCAGCTTTCCACTCTGGAGGTTCGAGTCTCGGGTTCCATCCCTTTAAGCTACCTTTAGACGGTGCTACTTTTCATGCAACAAGATGCATGCAACTAGGCGCGCGAGAAGGCATGCAAAGACGCATGCCTCAAAATGTGTTGCAATGCTAGGCGCAAGAAGGCACAGATTACTAATACAGATGGGACACTTCCTATACTGTTAATGGTAACTTTTCAAAATGAGTAAGGGCAATCTTTGGATTAATAAACCTTTCCTGGAAGATATCCAGTCACGTGCACTTGATTTTCATGTTAAAGAAAAGCTTGAAATGTTTGGGCATCCTCCGGAAACAATTCCTTCGGTTCGACCCCCATAAGGGCAATCTTTGGATTAATAATCCTTTCCTGGAAGATATCCAGTCACGTGCACTTGATTTTCATATTAAAGAAAAGCTTGAAATGTTTGGGCATCCTCCGGAAACAATTCCTTCGGTTCGACCCCTCAGACCCTCTGTTTTTATGAGCCTTTTTACATTATTTATTTTTATATTAATGTTCCATTCTCTCTGGTCAAACTAGTCCAAGACCAAAAGTAAGGCATTCAGCACTGACTCCATAATACAAAATTAATTTTATTGAATGTATTAACTGATCATATAAAGTTAAGACTTTTAAGTTAAGAGAACAAAATTTCAAACTTACAATTCTTCCCGTTCAAATTAAAGTCAAAAGAATACTTATCAATGCACCAAGGACCATACAAGTAATACAAATTCCACCGGACGCTAACAGCTACATTTCCTATTACAAAATTACCAGAACGGGAAGCAAACATGCCATCTAACAAGAGAGTCTTTATGCACCTCTCATTTACATACTGCAATATCTTATAATTTTCATCTACATTCGTCATGAAAACAATTTTATTAATATTTTCAATGATTAATTGTTTAAAATTTTTTTCATCATAACAATCAGTATAATGCACAAACAGATTAATCAGTTCAAATAGCTGTACAGTTAGTTGCGTCATCCAACATGGCCGCTCCCACATCGCCATAGCCACACATCTCCGAAAACAGGTAACAGACGTTCATTTTTCTTTTACTTTCTTCCTGCTGCCAAAAACGACTTTTTTCAAATCCTTACAAGCTGATAGAATTATCTATTGATGTCACTCTAGTTTCAAGGCATAAAATGATGTCATTGCCTCAATTTTGGTTATCACTTAAAAAAGAATATCCAACATTGAGTGATAAAGCGATCAAATTATTGTTTTTTCAACTTCTTATTTGTGCGAGAAGACTTTTTCTGCCATGTCAATAATAAAAACCAAGCAGAGAAACTGAATGGATATAAATGCTGCACTTTGTCTCTCAGCAACAAAACTGCAACCACGAATAACTGATTAGCTAACAAAGAACCAACAGCAGATGCAGCACTAAATAATGTCATATAAATTTGTATTTTTCTATTCAAATAGTTAAATAAAAACTTAAACGTAAATAATATTTTTATTCAGTCTTGATAGTTCGCCAGTCCGCAACATAATTCCTATATTTTTGCCGGTCCGCGAGTGTGGAAAGGTGAAAACCACTGTTGTAGATCATTCCAAAACTGGTGACATTATTTGAGATGTCATAAATTGAATCAGATTTTCCTATAAACATAATATTAAAATGGAATAACTGGTTCCAGAAAAAAATATTTTGACCAAGAAAATTAAATATATTTATTCTGTAACTTTGAAAGATTTACAAAAATATGAAATCTGAAAAATCAAATGACAATTTAATAAAAGAGTGGCATTCTCTCTTGAACTATAGCCAGAGCTGAATAATCACCAAGTTCAATAATGAAAATTGCAATGAACAAATCCTTAACCATAGCTTAAGTAAATTAGCTGGATTGGTCAAGTGGGAATGCTTTAGCTTTCTACTTTGAAGTATTTGAAGTATTTTTCAGTTCTTGGGTTCCCATCCCTTGGAAAATTTATTCATGAGGTCTGGCCCAGCCCATTGATCTCCATCCTTCATAATCTGGCTAATTTTTCCATAGAGGTGAGCAGTCTGTTTCAGAACTTGTTTTACCTACCACTTAGTACTCCATCTGAGTGGAAGGTAGCAACATATTAACAAAAAAAAAGCTTAAGCAAATCATACACTGAATTTTGTGAGATAAATTCTTCTCCTAAAAGCAAGCATGCATCTTCTTTTTTCCTTGCCTGGTATTGTTGTTTGTTGCTCATTTAAATCAAAGGTCTCAAGAATCTCAATGCAGGTTCAATAAATCCAATCTTTTCAATCAATTTTGAAATTGTTGTGAGCTGATCTTTGACATACGTTAAAATGAAATTCTTCAACCATACTTTATTTCCATATTCAGTAAGATTGTCAAATTTGAGATCCTCAGAATTTAGTATCTCAAAAACATCTTCAGACAATTTCCAAATCAAGTTTGCTGTTGCCTATGCAACAGAAGTAGATATGGCAGCAAACTTGGTTTAGAAGGCAATAGGAGTAATTTTTGGAATGATATCTGAACTCTGAATAATCTATGAAGAAAAGGCAAACTTTCTTCCAGATGCTTTTTACTGCTTTGTCAGCAGCTTCTGTCCATGAATTCTCAATAATTTTTGTTGCATATAGGATATTGAAGATCTCCAAATTGAAAATTTAATAAAAAAAAGATATTGAAGGCTTTGCAAAGAGCCTTCAATATTTTTTTATTAAATTTTACACTGCTTTTCCATCCTACTGGATACTGAGAAGGAAGGCATTTCAATTCTCTTCATAGACTACCATACCTGTGGTGAGGTGTTTCTTGTTTTATGTTGTTTTTCTGCTGGAAACAATTAAACAGCAGGAATATTCCAGCATTCATCACAGGCCATGTATAACTGTAGTGGTTAGTGGTGAAGAATTGGTTCAATGAATTCAGCTAAATTCTTATTAAAGAAATTTAGATATATGAAATCTGAAATTGAGATCAATTCTCCAATTTTATTTTAAGGTCCTATAAGTTAGTTTAGATTTTGTTTTATTTTAATTTAGGACCTAGTTTTCAATTTGGTTTAATTTTCCAAGATGAAGTTCAATACAATTCCATGCAGTTTAATTTTTTGTTGTAAATTGGTGGAAAAAGCCTTGGATTTTTACCAGAGCCAGGCTTGAATCCAGGTCCCAACTTAATGGATGGAATTAGGTAGTGTTTGAGGATAAGACAATGTATATGCCTGTGCAATGCAAATTACTCTCAGCTTGCATACCTATTTATTGATAACATAAAAGCAGTATAATAGAATATAGAGATTATTTTGTTTACTTTGATTAATAAATTTGGTCTGGAGCAATGATGGTAAGTGTGGAACAATGTAGCATGAGACAACATAAATCAGGGATTCTAGTATTAATAAATAAAGTATAGAAAAAATATTTTTGTGTTGTCAAAATAATTTTTAACAAGAATATTTAATTGTTTTAATTCATATGTTTATCCAAGTTATTTTTTGTAGATGTTTAATTTTTTTAAATTGCCATCAATTAGACATTTACATTCTGGTGATGAGTTCATTAAAAAAGAAATATTGAAATAACTTATGCACTTATCTTTTGTGTTCTATGCATTGAGGAAATTTTTAGCAAGAGCATTTTATTGTTTTTGTCTTATTATTAATATTCTTTATATAGTAATTAATAATATAGAAATAATTTATTTTTCTTAAGAGTTTTTATAAATTTAAATTATTTAATAATTAAACAGGCTAATAAATGGTGTGGGAAAGGTGTTGAATTATTAGCAAGCCAACAAATAGAAAAATATTCATCATCATCAGCTGCAGAAATCGCACTACAAGAAGTAGAAGAATTTCTTGATAGTTCAAATGAGTTTCATCTTAATAGTCCACGAGAATTTCATGCACTTTTTCAAAACACCATTACTCCAGAATCAAGGGCATTAGTCCAACAGGTGAAATATATACTGAAAAAATATGTAACTAATACATTTTAAAAAACTAAATATAAAATATTTATTTAGGTTTTAAAAAGGATAGAAGATGTCCAAATGATGTGTGAGAAGCGAAGAACTAGTCTGCATAATTTGGTTAGTCGACCTACGTGCCCTGTGCAAGCTGTAGTTCCTGAACCAGCAGTGCCTCAATTTAACTCCCTTGCACGTTCCTCTTTTGTCTCCAAAAGATCTCCTGATGCCAGTAGGAGATTATTGAGGAAAGCAAAGACAGTGCCTAAGGTGGAATAAGTCTTCTATTAAGATATATAAAAGTGCTATTTAAAGTAGAAAAAATTATTTTTCTAATAAATTGTATTTTTATAATTTACACTAAAAATTCTAATTATTAATATACAAGAGTAATATTTATGCAAATAATTCAATTAATTTAAAACTTCAAATAGTTTAGTCAAATCTTTAACTTTAAAATATATTTTAATTATATTTGATACAATTTTAAAATTTCATTATAAATAAAGTGCAATCATATTATATTCTAAATTAATTAATTTTATAATTATTATTTAAATAATTTAATATAAATTAATAAATATTTTATTTTTTATTATTTATTTATTTTTTATTTTTAATTTGCAAATAATTCAGATCTTTAATTCAGTTTTATTAATTAAAATTACAATTTTTTATTTGAATATTAAAATTAAAAATTTTAATTAAAATCATATCAAAATATAAAATTATTTAGAATTTTTCTAAATATTTTTACCAATTATAATTTTAATATCTTTTTATAATAAAAACAGAATAATTGCAATAATTTAAAAGTGATATATTTAAATCTGTGATAAAATTTTGATTACCAATATCACTATTGCATTTTGAAATAAGATCTGGAAATGTAATGTAAATTGATGAATCTTCAAAAACACTATAGATCTTAGGTTTAAAAAATTATTTAAACAATTTTTATTTGTAACATGCTTTGAAAAATGATAAATATTAACTATTTTTATGTTTTCATCAATTCATATCCTTATGATTCTATACTAGCCAAACTTCCCCCAGCGGTTATTTTTTGTATTAACTGCCAAATTAATAATTATTTTTAAATTTACGCTACGGTGCCACCATCTATCGGATTAATAATTAATAATTTAAATTTAGGCTAAGGTGGCGCCATCTATTAATTAATAATTGAACTTTAATTTTAACTAATTTCCCGAAATTAAAAATTTGCCTTGGCCTAGAATCGAACCAGGGACTCCGGGTTATCGTCCCGACGCCTTACCAGCTAGACTACCAAGGCTCCGGCAGATTTCCAATTTCGGGATGTATATAATTTAGAGATTATCGGACTTACGCCGACATCACTCTAAATTATAGTCCGATAATCTCTAAATTATATACATCCCGAAATTGGAAATCTGCCGGAGCCTTGGTAGTCTAACTGGTAAGGCGTCGGGACGGTAACCCGAAGTCCCTGGTTCGATTCCAGGCCAAGGCAAATTTTTAATTTCG
>AYEL01070456.1:0-11510 GCA_000484575.1 Olivierus martensii
TTAGAAATAAAAAATTAAAAATTTTATTACAATAGATTTAAGGATATACAATATAACTGATGGGAGTACCAAATATTTAAATTAGAAGACAAAACTACAAGTTCATTTTATGTACATTTTGGGTTTTAAATTAATTTCACATTAAATTAGGCCTATTAATTTACAAATCATTTAATTTAATTGTTCAATTTACAGACATTGAAATAATTTTGTTGAAAATATTATTAGTGTAACAAAATAAGATTTGAATATTAAGCATATTATAATATATAATAATCATAAATTGCACTACTGTTTAAAAAAAACAATAAATATTACAGAATAAATAAAATTATTTCTCTAACAAGATTGCATTACATTTCACAACCAAACATATTATTATTTAAATTTTAGAGCATTAGTTATTATTTTCTATACCCAATGTTTCAGAATGTATTTTATAATATTTTCAGAATCTCAATTCCTTGTTGCCATCTTATTGATAAACCAATAAACAAAAATAAATTGTTACCATAATTAAAATAAGATTCTCAAAAATTATTTAAGCACTTAAAGTAATTTTTGAGAGTTTAATGAGAAAAGATAGAACTCTGTGCATAAATTAATGATACAAAATAAAATTATTTATTTTAATTTAAACAGGATATTGTTGCTAAAATTCAAAAATTTGGTCTTGAAAATGTCTCATTTGCAAAATTATCCTGCAATTATTTTAGTATTAATATATTTGTACTGTTTTGGTTTTTAATAGTGAATCCTCGTTTAATGTCAGGATTAGGTTCCTGAAAATCATGACTTTAAAAATAAAATGACTCAACTGAAACTAGATAATCTCTAGATATAGTGTTATAAGTCAGGGTTATGTTCCTAGAATGCTTATTTTTTGATAGTAGAATTGATATTATTTGGTAGCTTTTATCATCTAATCATTACTATATTGTCCAATAATACAATGAAATGAATGAAAAACATGATTTAAATATAAATTTTAATTGAAAATATTACATAGCAGTTATGTGTTGTAATTTATATTCATATAAATTTTATGAGGTAGAATCCTAATTCAATCTTGGATCCTCTGGTTGGAAAGTTGAATCATTTCTATGTAGTGAATCCAACCAATTGTCCTATTATAATATAATTTAACACAAGTGTTCTTAGACAATATTGTATACTTGAGTTTGCACTCATATAAAATATGGTTACCTGGCTTTCTGCAACTACACTATAGATTTTCAACACCTATAGTGTAGTGTAGGTCCTTGTTTAACATCTCCTCAATTAAATAACATTAAATGAGGTAACATTAAACAAATACCCACTATATATAGAAAATACTTGGCAATGATGTGATATAATTGACAATCAGATCTGTATAAAAAAATAAACATATCATACTATAAGAAATATTTTAAAATAATTTTAAATATTAAATTGCCATATATATATATTAAACTGATATATATATATGTATTTGGTCAGCAAAGGAGCCTGTTGGTGCTTTAGTATGTCTAATGATTTTTTGATCGTTGGCAAGGAATACACTTTAGCCCAAATATTGCAATCTCTGTTGATTGAAGGCCAAACGAAACGCGATCGGATCAATTTGTTTGTAGCTCTAATTCCTGGATGGGATAGTCCGTGTAGGGTGTCGAAAAACTGATCCCAAATTTCAAGAGTTAGAATAATATTGACATTTATTGAAATAAATACCAATTGATAATTTTAAAACTTTTAAAATCCAGTTCATCAGAAAACTGGGAAAAAATATGGGTACTGTAATGATATGTATCAACCACTAAGGGCAATGTACCATTAGATAGGCAGTGCAATAAAAACATTTAAAGAAAATGGACATCTGATGTGACTTTTTCCAATACAGGATAACAACACATAGTTCCAGGAGTAAAGAAACAAAATGGATAATTTAAAATCATCAAAAGCCACAGATTTCTAGAAAATATGAGAGAAAATTTTTTTAAATTTTCTCTCATATTTTCCAATTTAAACAATATCAATTATACATCCAAACAATATCAAATACTTCAAAAACAGAAAGTTTTACTGTTACATCATGTAGGGAGTCAGAAGCCGTTGATGGTTAAAACAATTTTGCTTTTAAAGAAAGAAACAAATTACAAAAACATAAGTAAGTTTGAATTATATTGTTTCCTGAAAAACCTTATAAAAGATATGTTTTCTGAATCATATGCAAAATGAAGGAGAATCTATTTAACAGTATATTGTTGATCTAAAATTAAAAGTATAGTCATTCAATTTTTCAAAAATGAATTCTCTGACTAGAGATCAATTGGTTGTGGGAATAATAAATAAAAAAGTGAGAGTGTGACTGTTAAGAGAAGATGAATTAATGTTTGAGAAAGCAATACAGACTTGCCAAGCTACTGAACAAATACCAAATAATTTTAAAAACCAAAAAAATTCAGTTCACTATGAGATTAAATATGAGACATTAAACAAAATACCAAACTCACTGAATTAAAACATTGCAATATGATAAAACATAGATATAAGTCTGAATGAGAAGCAGGATGCAATCATTCAATCTCTCCAGCCACATTTTCCAAAAGCTATAGTCCATATTCTTATTGATTTCCTAATAAACAATACTTTTATTGAATTGCACAATTATATATATAATTGAGAAATAGCACAAATTTGAACTGCTTTAATAAAGCTTTTATTGTATATCATCAATTGATTTAGACTAATATCATCATTGTGAAAATATACTACTGTAAATTCTTAATCTCAATTTTTTACAATGTAATTTTATTGAAGTATTTATTCAGCAGAAAATATCAAAATAGTACTAAGCTTATTTATTTTCTCAGAACTGCAATAAAAATATTATTGAAGGGAATTAAACAATAATAAATAAAAACTGAAATATATAAAGGAAATTTTTCTGTATCTGATGGAAGCATAAAGTCAACAATACATTGCTGAAGTGCAAATCTGATGATTGACAAATGGTTTCAATCATCAGATTTGAATTTCAACAATTGTATTATATTGTGAGAATTGCTACATTTCATTTAATAAAATAGAAACTGATAATATATAGCAGGAATGGCCAAACTTTGTCTCTATGAGTCACATATAAAAATCTCAAATAGTCAAAAACTGCAATCTGTTTTTTCAGGGTAACCTTAACAGATGATTTCAAAATTTCAAAAATTGTTATATTTCACAGATGCAACAAATTCATACATGACTTTTAAAAATGGATAAAACACAGGAATTAATCATAGATTAAAAATTTTTAGTAGATAGAGTTTATATACAAACCTTTACAATGAAAAATGTGACTTGATTAGGTCAAAAACTATTCTTTGTTGTAAAGTTTTGTATATAAATACTATCTAATAAAGACTTTTAACCTACAATTAATCTTGTGTTTTATATAGATTTATTATGTACAGATTTACACAGATGTTCACATATTTATTATGTACAGAATGCATACTGTTTTTTACAATAAATTAACGAATTAAAAATATATTATGTTTCTAAATGAAATAGGTACTGCTTCATATTAACTGTTGAATATTTATGATATGGAGCTGCATTGAAGGCACTAAAGATCTTCATGCAGCTCATGAGCTACAATTTGATCACAGTGGATATACAGAATAACAGCTTTGTTTATTTATAAAAAAAAAAGATCATTCTACATATTTTCAATATACAGGGTGGCCATAAAATAATGTGAGGTGTTCAGAGCTCTCTAGCGTGTCATGTATTGGACAAACTGTAACAAAATTTGGTGGATGTACACAGTGGAACATGTGGTTTTGATTTTGAAAGAAAAAAATTTAGTACCAAAAGTCGCCAATAGGGGGATTGTGGTGCTGCAAAAGTGTAGAATATGGGATAAAGAATGTGTAATCATCAAATGAACCAGGACACACCAAGTTTCTAAACAATACATGCCAGCATTTATTTTGCCATGGAAGATGTCATGCACCGCATAATGTTCTTGGAACATCTGAATGGTGGTCATATTGAATCTCATGTGTAATTAACAATAAATATTTGCAAATATTGTTCAGAAATTTGATGTATACTGTCTCATATTCCACTGTGTACATCCACCAAATTTTGTTACATTTCGTCCAATACATGATGTGCTAGAGAGCTATGAACACTTCATGTTATTTTATGGCCACCTTGTATATTGCAAATTTACATTTACAGATATCCAAGCATTTTTAATAATAAAATCAAGAAGAAGAAAAATATCTGTTAGGAATAAATATAGCAGATTGTATGGCTATCAAAAGAAGTATGGCAAGTGTGAAAATAAGTAATATGACTGCCTTATATATTTGATATTATTTGAGCAGTATATCCAATATTTAAAGATAAATGAAGATATTAATTTTTGAAATCATATTTATCTATGTATTTTTTAATAACAGAATCTATAAGATAATCATCTTTATTAGGAATAAATATGGTGAATCATGTGGCTAGTGGAAAGGAACAATGAGAAGATGCTGTGACTGATCTGACAAATTTTACAAAAAATTTTGCAATTTTTAAGCCAATCCCATTTTATGAAAGTTTTATTTTTATTAAATTTCTTATCTTATATATGAGCATATATAGGCAATTTCTAACTTACATAGATCTGTACTTACATAAGGTTAATTTTAGTTAGAGTTGGGCCAAACCTGGTTCTTCATGATAAAATTGGAAGTGTAGGACTTGGAATTGAATCCAGATCTTACAAGACGGAAAGTGACTGCTTTACCATGCAACTTATTTGCATATTCTTTAATATAATTATTTTTAATGTTAAGTCTATGACTCACTAGTACTATATAATGTGTTCTCTGACATAGATTTAATTTATATAGGGTTTTACAGAACACTCCATTTATGTAAGTTGGAGACTGTATGTATTATAGTTATTAAAAATATTGTACAAACCATTACACAATTTTTCATTATAGATTTTAGTTTAAAATAGGAAAATAATTGGATAATTATTTTGTAATTTTTTTAACTTATGCATTTTCTGAGAAAAATGTCTAATTCAAAGAAATATAAGGATTATGGATAATATTTACATGCATAGAAAAAATAACAAATAAGATATTCATAACATAAACTTTTATAAACCAAGATTTTCTATTAAATATTCATATTTTCATAAAAGGATATAAATCTTAATCTTCAATCATCTAGGGGATTTACGCGATTCCAATGATTCTATACTAGCCAAACTTCCCCCAGCAGTTATTTTTTGTATTAACTGCCAAATTAATAATTATTTTTAAATTTACGCTATGGTGCCACCATCTATCGGATTAATAATTAATAATTTAAATTTAGGCTAAGGTGGCGCCATCTATTATTTAATAATTGAACTTTAATTTTTACTAATTTCCCGAAATTAAAAATTTGCCTTGGCCTGGAATCGAACCAGGGACTTCGGGTTACCGTCCCGACGCCTTACCAGCTAGACTACCAAGGCTCCGGCAGATTTCCAATTTCGGGATGTATATAATTTAGAGATTATCAGACTATAATTTAGAGTGATGTCGGCATAAGTCCGATAATCTCTAAATTATATACATCCCGAAATTGGAAATCTGTTCGTAGCTCGTAGATCGAAGTTAACTTTAGTTATAATTATAAAAGGTATTGTACTATAGATTGGAATTTATGGGCCATATCCTCCTTCATATAAACAGGAAGAAGAAGAAGATTGAAATTTATATTATTATACAACGTATTTCTTGCTGAGAAAGAGAACTCATCCGGTTAGGCTTAGTAAACGTACTGTATATTAGTTAATTTGAAATGTTTTCATTATTGTTATTTAATATCACTAACATATTTTTTGATATATAACTTCAGCTTGTACAAATATCATTTTTCAATAAAATTATAATACGTTGTTTTCTGATTCTAGTAAATAGAATATGAATATATGAATACAGTTTTCATTAATGTTTAACAATTCGGAAAGAAATTATAGTAGCAAATTTGTATTATACATAATTCGAATGTATAAATTGACATTTAACTTCTTAAAATCGAAAATAAATCGAGAAGGTAGTATTCACAATAACGATTATACAGGAAGTACAGCTATTTTTGTGATGTCATATCCTGACTTCTTTTATTGGCTTTGTTGATGATGACGTTTAACTGTTAATAGCGCCATCTAAGTTATGATTGTTTTAAGCAATGTGATTGGTTCTTTATATAACTACGTCGTTTTGAAAAGTTACCATTGAAAGTATAGGAAGTGACCCATCTGTATTAGTAATCTGTGGCAATAGTTATAGACATCGAAGCATGACGGAATTCATAACATTAAGATTTTATAAGAATAAAATTTTTACTTTACAGTATATTTCACTTCACTTACTAATCTATAATCGCATTGAGATTGAATAATTCATGCATCAAAATTTCAAACTGAAAATTATTAAAATGCGTATCTTTCGGTATCAATTGCTATTTTGGCTGAAAATGTTTTTCTAATAGTAGAATAAATTATAGCATAGCGTGCTTGATTTGAAATTGATCCTGTAATTCTCACTATATTGTGGATGAAAATTGAAGAAAATTATTAAAATGCGTATCTTTCGGCATCAATTGCTATTTTGGCTGAAAATGTTTTTCTAATAGTAGAATAGATTATAGCATAGCGTGCTTGATTTGAAATTGATCCTGTAATTCTCACTATATTGTGGATACTTTCCTTCGATTGTCAAGCTACTTATTTCAATTAATCGCCTTCATATATAGTATATACACATTTATTCAACATGTGTTATATTTTCCACGGAAATAAATAACGAATCAAGTTTGATCTTGATTTTGAATGCATTCTAGATGACCGCAGTAAAATCGTGCTGTGCTTCTACTATGGAGGATCCGGGTTAACTTCCCGGGTGCCGTCTCATACCTCCATATTTTTTTTAGGAGTGGTCCGAGCCATGGCGTTGAAGCTCATCTCAGCGTGCTGTGCTTCTACTATGGAGGATCCGGATTAACTTCCCGGGTGCCGAGTCTCATACCTCCATATTTTTTTTAGGAGTGGTCCGAGCCATGGCGTTGAAGCTCATCTCCTTCTGAATACTAACCTCACTATTGGTGTTTACGGCCTGTAGTGGGCATTGTAATTTCTCGTCACTTACTTGTTAGTAATCCAGTGCATGGACGTTTTTAGATATTTCGACCTTTTTGAGAAATGAAGAAATTCTGATACAGTGGTGCCTCGAAATTCGACACTAATCCGTCGCCGAAATACTGTTGAATTGCGGGACAAAATTTCCCATATAAGACTATGTAAAATAGATTAATTCGTTATCGGTCCCATCCCACTCCCCTAATGAGTGAGATGAAAGAGATACACTATATTATTTACTCCAATTCCCGTTAACGTGCGAGGTGAGAGAGATATAATAAAAGTAAATGTAGTGTGTGTGTTTTACTATTGTATAACACATTAAATTACAAAATACACTATTTTAAACATATAATTTATTAGCCTTTGATGTTGGAATGAAGTCTTCCAGCAGACACCACCTTCTCACTCTGTTGCAAAACATTGCCACAGTTAACTCGAATATGGCGTTTCTAGGAATATTTTAATTGTTCTACCTTTCTGCACTTTAGCTACAATTTTTTCTTCGTCTCCTTGCTCAATCAAGTGTTGTTCTTTTCAGAATTATTCCTCAGGGCCCATCCTTACTTTTCACTCAAAAAAATAATAATTACAAATTTTTTACTTTCTGAAAAATTTAGAATTGAAAATTAACACAAACAACACAGGAAAACAACAAAGTAGCCCAAAAAGACTGACAAATAGCAAATGACATCACACAATTCCATGCACACGCATGCGCAAACCCGCAAAACTCAAATGTCGAATTGCGGGACATCGAATTGCGAGGCACCACTGTTCCCGCAAAACTCAAATGTCGAATTGCGAGGCACCACTGTATTTACAAATCGTCGAAACTCAAATGTCGAATTGCGAGGCGCCACTGTATTTGTAATTTTGTCATTTTTTTCAGATTTTCTTTACTTCTTGTCATAAATTCATTTGAACTTTATATAATCAAAAAATGTTTCAAAGAGGGAATATGATTATACAATTAAAACTTCAAACTACATTGTTTAGAAAATAATGAAAAATTGAAGTCCTAATTTCTCTGTTTATTAATGTAGCATTTTCTGACTCGAATTAATTTAAATGTTCGATGAGTTGATTGTACAAGGAAAATATCTTATTTTTCGGACATATAACAGTTGATATGCACGTAAACTTTTTGTTAAAAAAAAAAATGATGATGATATAGACATGTAATGTTTTGTGATAACAGATATATTTTTTCATTTAACAGATATAGCCATTATCTGTTAAATGTTTCTTCCACAATATTAGTTCTTTTGCTATTGGTTAATGCTATTTCTGTTGCATTTTATGAATTCTAAATGATCAGTGTTTTCTGAATTGCATCATTTTACATGTAAATAAACTATTAATAAATAATTAGTAGCAATTCTTTTATCATCAATTTTTCTTTCCAAAGTATTTTTGTTTTGCATTATGTAATTTTCTTTAAATTATTATAAATATATCCTGAAGTTTTAAATATTAATTCAGTAATAATATTTAAAATGCTTTACTAAAATAAATGTCAGTTTTATTCAGGTTATTAAAAATATAAATTTCTGTTATTTTCAAAATAAAATCACACTTTCAATGATTTCAAGTAGTAATTATTTATTTAGCAACTTAAATACAGAATAACAATTTTATGTATATATTTATATAAAGCCAAACAGAAATATAATTAAAAAATTATAATACAGAAATCCTATACATATATAATAGTAAAAATAATTCAGTTTGAAACATTTCTAAAAAGGAATGTATTTTCATTAATAAAATTACAGAAAATTATTCATTTCCTACAAAGCAAAAATATATGATAAATTCCAGAGTCTACATTGATACTTAAAATATTTATAATTGAAATCACTTCTATAGTCATTAATATATTAAAGATTTTTTTTAATAAAATTCTAAATAAAATTACTTTACTGAAGGATTTAAAGCATCAAGTACAGCACTGATATTGCCATTCTTAGATTCCAAGAGACATGCTAGCCAACCTCCTTCATTTGTAAATCCCATGTTTAGCATTTGACTGAGAGCAACTGCAACTTTTGGATCTGCAAAAAAAAAAAACATGACACTGTTAAAAATATATATACTATATTTAAATCAGCTAAATAAATTTTAATTTTATATTATAAAAATCTAGATATTATTTTCCATAATTAAATGTTTTACATGTGGAATGCATAAAATATATATATATATATTTATTTTTAATAAAAATATTAAAAATAAAAAAATATAAAATTAAAAAAAAAATATAATATAAAAAAATATATATATATATATAATAAAGCAAAATCAAATATAAAAAACCTGGATGTAAATCTTCAGGAGAAACTTTCAGATATGTGCTTGATGCCCCTTCACTAGTTGCTGCGTGGGCTCCTTCATTGGTTGATGTTTTATTATTTTGTCCAAGATCGCCATCACTGACAACAGTCCATTCATTTTCAGCTTCAGGAGTTTCCTATAAAATGATTATTATTTTTAATTATATTGATTTTTTTAAAATTTAATTGTATTCTCTTATAATCTCAAGTGGTAGATTGCTATGCTTGTGAAAAAGTAAGAATATTTTCTGTGCATTTAGAATTCCTAAATTGAACCTTATAAAACATCAAACTTTTATCATTATTTTCTTAATATATAAATTGCTCTGAGAGAATAATCATTTTTTCAATTTATTTTTAAGGCCTTTGGAATAAAACATGTTTGCAATTTCTGTTTTATCAAGCTCAGAGATATGATTTCACTAAGGAAATTCAAATATGATTCTATTAAGAAAAGCACTTACGACTAACTTCAAATACAGTAAATAGAAATAACTATGCTTAAACAGCAAACAAAATAAATTTTATTAAATTAAATAAATTTTATAATTATAGTACTACTGGACAAAAATCCATTCTTAGCAATTCCAAAATGCACTTGAATTTAGTATAAACAAATTTGGATTTATTTTTTTTTATATACATTGGGAGTATACATCCAATTACCTAGATTGCATATTAAACTAAGGCTAAGTCACAATCCAGAAGTGATATTTAATTAACAGTGTTTTATCTTAGATGCAATATCTGATTTTTAAATTCCTAAGATTCATTTCTTTATTTTTTTTTTAAATAACTGGGCAATCAAAATTAGAATCAAATTAAGATTTAAAATATTTCAATAATTTCTTGCTGCAAATAAACAAATTTCTTGTTTTCTTTTTCAATAAATAATAAAATATTATTTTTTGAATATTTTGCATATTATTTGAGGTAATTTCCCAATTAACTCTGGTTAATTGGGAGGCTAATAATATATTCAAAATAAATACAGTAAACATAAAATAATCATATACTTGACAACTTTACTGTCATATAAAACTTTAATAGAAATGAAATTATATCAAATTTTATAATTTATTTTCAAAATCTTTTCACTAGCATAATTTTTTGGATTTTTTTTAAATACATAAACAATAGGAAGCTTTAAAAGAATTTTTAAAAACAAAATTCTTCACCATTTATAATTACTGCAAAAATATAAAAAATTGAAAATTGATTTCACTTTTACATCTTTTAAAGTGTGAAAAAGAAATTTCATCAAAACCAATTCAATTTTGAATCAGCACATTGATTTCTAGAAGTGCAAATCCACTATCCCACAAGTGAAAATTAACAAATATTTGCTAATTATGAATTTTCAAAGATTGCAAGTATCAAATTGATCAGAAATATAAGGGATGGCCAGATCTGCATAAGAAATTGTAAAAAAAAAAAAAAAGAAAAGAAAAGAGAGAGACACTAAGTAATAAAGTGCATCTACTTATTAAAAAACAAGTTGCATATTAGAGGAAATGAGACAATTCTGCAGTATATGATATAATAGTTTATACTTATTAAAACTAAGTTATCTAAATTGTACAAAAAAATACAACAACTAATTATGCTAGTATCATAATATCTTGTAGTTTTTTTTCCTCCTTATAAATCATGATGAGTATTAACTAAAATACAAATGAAAAATATGAAATATTCCATTAACTTTTATATTGGTTTTTTTGGTATTTAATAAACAATGCAACTTAAGTTGTACATTTTTCTGTAAAATGAATGTTAATGTCTAGGAAATATTTTTTTTTTGCATTTAATATTATTACAATACAATATATCCAATATTATTGGATATATTGTATTGTATATATACAGGTAGGCCTCGATTAGCGCGAATAATTGGTTCCACAAATTTCTCGCGCTAATCGAATTCGCACTAATCGAAGTATTAACTCTATGGAAAATATGGTAATTGGTTCTTGCTTTGTGAGATTCCGGCCATTAGCTAA
>AYEL01070457.1:0-12864 GCA_000484575.1 Olivierus martensii
TAATTTGTTAATTGACATCATAAAAGGAGCTTTGTTAGTAAGACTGATCTGTGTTTACAACTCGCACTAATCGAATCTTTTCTCGCACTAACCGAATAACGGTATCAATTTTTTAAGTCGCGCTATTCGAAGTCGCGCTAATCGAGGCCTATCTGTATTGAATATATTGTATTATAATAATAATATACACTCCTAGTTTCCAGTAACTATCTTCATAATTTGAAATAAGTTGTTATATTCTCATAGATTTATTTTAAAAATATCGGTAATCTTTTCCAAAATATTAATTAGATGAATTTTATTGTATTGTAATAGTAATAATAAAAATAATAATTAAATTATTTAATATTTTTCAAATAAATTTTTCATTTTTAAAAAAGTTGCAATTAATAAACAATTATTAATTTTGAAAACCCAAATTATTCAGAAATTTAAAAATATTTTGTATGATTTTGCTATATTTGCTAATAATTTTTGTTAGGAAAAAAAATCATTTTTTATCTATTGAATATATTGAATTTTTCTTGTAAGATTAGAAAATTTATTAAAAGCCATAATTTTTGTTGACAGAAGAAAGTAGTGCTATATTATAGAAAAGTTTATAGAATAAGCCCTATTTGATACAAGAAAAATTTGATGATTATGATTTTAAACATATACTGTATGTCACTGAATTGATCTATTCACAAAATTAACATTTTAATACATAAGGGTATGGCAATAAACAATGTAATAAAACTCAGCAAAAAGGCAAACTAAATTTCAGTTTAAATGTACACTAGAATTCAATATAATAACCTTACCTAAATAGATCTTAATTCTGCCTAAATAACTCTTGATAATAACAGAATTTTAATATTTGAAATTATTAAAATTCAATTTTAAATCAAGAATTATTTAAGCAGATTTAGATTTGGTTATTTGGTTACCATTCCTTGATATTTAGGCCTATAAACATTTGTTTTAAACTTACCCTTTCATTAGTACTATTTGTGGGTTCATCTCCAGATTCTTTTTCTGGAGGAGGTGCTGTTGGTGTTAAATTATCTGAAGCTGTTAAATTCATTACTGATTTGACTTTAGTAGAATTGTTTTCTTGAGAAGGCAAGACTTTTTCATTATTTTGCTGTTGCTGCTCTTCTGCCATATCAGTATTTTGATTCTGTTTTTCTGATTGATTCTGATCAGTAGTTCCTGTCTCTGGTTTTGTTGGTTCTTGTTTGTCATTGCTATTTAAAATATCTATGTTCAATTGAATTCCTGCAATAAGATAAGTAAAATATATTAAATTTCTAACTATACATAGTGTTAGAATAAAATTAATCATAAATTTTTTAAATATATGAATTTAAAAAAAAAAGAAATATTATTTTCTTTATTGTTTGAGTTTAAATACTTTGAAAAGGTCTTTCCAGTCAAATAAATTGTTTAAAAATATATGCATTACATCCAAATTTCATTAAGATAATTACATTAATAGTTAATTAAATTTTAATTAATATAATATAAATATATCAAATAATTCTCAATGCAAAAACTGAATATTTATATAATTGGTTTAAGATCTATTAAGATAGATTGTAAATATTGCAAATATTGAACTGCCTAAATATTTCAATTATTATTCTGATTAATTAAGCATTTATAATTTTTATGTTATAAAAAATCTTTAAAAAATGTTAAATTCAATAAGCCAAATTGCTCAATATATTATAACAATACAATATATTTAACATTGTATCATTTTAAATATATTTAAAAATGAAAATTAGATGTTTGCAAAGGATTTAGTAATTTTTTCTAAATTTTTGTTTTAATATTCTTATTATGTTTTCATTCTATAATCTAACATATTCATCTTTTTATTTAAAAATATTTAAGCCCAAATTTCAATAAAATATTGAAATAACTCAGTGGTTCTTAACTTTTTTGAAGTCATGGAACAGTTTTTATTATAAAGAAAGTTTGAGGAACACTATCACTAAGATCATAAAACAACAAAAATATGCATGAACATGTATTTTACTAAAAATTATATACATTACACATTAAACAATAGTAGAAAAACATTAATTAAAAAACTTAAGAATTGTAAGTAACTCTTTTTGAAAAATGAAACATTTTTTAATCAAGTTTAATGCAATGCCTGAGTTAATTGTCTCTTGCAGATTTGAGCAATGTCAGATCTAATATGTGATAAAGCTATCCTCATTGCTTCATCAATATTCTTTGGTAAGTCTTTCACATTTTTTAATTTTTATGTTCATTAATGTTGAAAAACCTAGCTGACACAAATATGATGTCAAAAACTGTAGCAAAATTTTAAGTGCTTTTGTGGGTAAGCATATTTAATAAGCTTATTCGAAAATGCAAATTGAATCTTGTCTACATTATAAAATGCATACTGCACAGTATGCTAAGATCATTCAAGTAGGCCTCACTTTTGTAATTTTGTGGAACACTTTTAACACTTTTGCAGAACATCAGTGTTCTGGGAACACTGGTTAAGAACCACTGTAATAACTATTGAATTAAAGAATTCAATAGTAAAAATATATTGTCAAATAAATAAATAAATATGTTTTCATTTTCTTCTATATTAAATTATATAGATAAGTGAAATTTTGAAATCCAATTATATTTTATATTTAGATGCATTTCATTAAATTTCTTATGCAAATTAAAAAAGATTCATCAAGTTACTTGATTCATCCATACTAAAATGACATTCATATTAATATTAATATTAGTAATTTTTTTGCACTAATTTTCATTAGGATTCTCATTATATTGAATTATCTAATACAGGGTGTCCCAAAAAAATGTACTCACTCTTTATTGATCCATCACTGATATATTTTTTTGTTTTTGTTAACTGATCAAAATATTATTCAATAATGCCAAACTCATAATTCCAAATATGTTAAGCAATGTTATTGCATCTATTGGTCATGCAATAATATCTATATAATAAAAACCTTGTGTCTGTTCCTTTCAGCGATCTCATTGGCTACAATAATCATGTGATAATTTACTATGTGACCTAGCCGTTTGGTAACTGAGTAGTCTCATTGGATCATAATGGCACGTGACCCAATGAGACTATTCAGTTCACAGAGGTTGTTAATAAATTAAATTGTGGATATCGAATATTGTGCTGTATATTATTTCGTTAATTTATTGAACTTCATTATTTTATATTAAAAGATTTTTAAAGATTTTTTAATTTTTCTCTAATTTTATATTGATTATTGTAATGAAATTATTGCTGATAACATTAGCTACTCTATTAATCTATATAATAAAAACGTTGTGTGTGTTTTTTCAGGGATCTCATTGGTTACAATAATCATGTGATAGTTTACTACGTGGTCTAGCCGTTTGGTAACTGAGTAGTCTCATTGGATCATAATGGCACGTGACCCAATGAGACTGTTGAGTTCACAGAGGTTGTTACTAAATTAATGCTGGATATCAAGTATTTTGCTATAGTACTGTATATTATTTTGTTAATCTATTGAACTTTAGATTTTATATTAAAAGATTTTTAAATTTTTCTCTAATTTTATATTGATTATAGCTTATATTATCTTATTTAGCTGTAATATGCTTAGGTTAGATTTTGATTAGGCTTAATGACCACGTAGTGATATGCTATTAGATACAGATATATTTATATACTATACATATAAATTTAAATACCTGCACATGTATGTTCAATTATAAAGCAAGATATGCTGAATCAGTTTTTATGAAATAAGCAATGTATTGTATTTTCTAATGCCCCTTAAGATTGTCACTCTCATTACCACACGTGAAGAAACGAAACCGATGTTTCCATAGCAATGCAACATTTTGATTTATACAATGATTGAATTTTACAGAAATTTTCAATTTATTTATGTGGCTACTGATTTATTATTTAATCTATCAGGATATACATATATATTTATATACTATACTGTACATATAAATTTAAATACCTGCACATGTATGTTCAATTATAAGGCAAGATAGGCTGAATCAGTTTTTTATGAAATAAGCAACGTATTGTATTTTCTAATGCCCCTTAAGGTTGTCACTCTCATTACCACGTATGAAGAAACGAAACCGTTGTTTCCATAGCAATGCAACATTTTGATTTATACAATGATTGAATTTTACAGAAATTTTCAATTTATTTATGTGGCTACTGATTTATTATTTAATCTATCAGCATTTTCAATCTATGATAATTTTATTTTGTTGATTTTCACTAATGTAAGTCTTTATTATGTAGAAGAATCTGTATTTAGGATTAATTTATGTATTTCTTGATGCTCATAGTTCGAGACTATGTCATTTCACGTGTTGTTTTGATATAAAGTTTTCACACATGATATAAGTTGTATACTACTGATTTATTATTTAATCTATCAGCATTTTTCAATCTACCATAAAAGTGAAACATTAGAAGATCAAACAAATCAAAAGAATTCTAATTGATAAAGAAGGGAATATTCGAAAAGAAACATATTTCAAATGGAGAACGTATCTATATGGGAAAGATTTTCAGAATCCATTGAAGAAAAGCCTGATTGTCATTTAAATGGTTATAATTTAAAAAAAAGAAACTTAAGTACAATGCCATGAACTGCTCGGGCACAATCGCAGTAATCACGTGACCATTATGATGCCGAGTAATGTGCTGTGTAATATTTAGCAAAACAACTAAAACAATAAGGTAAACAAGGTAAACTTTGTTTATTTTTAGTGTATATCTACATTCCTCACCCAGTTTTTACACACATCCACTTATATATAGAATTTTACAGCCAGTTAGTTATATGTTGCACTCTCTTGGGCGAAAAATTTTAAATTTTGTCAAAGTTTTTGGAAAAGATAAAATCTATTTATATACAGGATTTTGTGTTTTATTATAGCAAGCTTTTATTAAAAACTCCAAAATATTTATTGTTATTTTATCTTATCACAAAAATAAATATTAAAAAATCAACCACAAAAATTTGCGGGCTTCAGCTAGTTGCTTTATATATCATTTGGAATTGTATGGAAAATGGTGTAAATCAATTTGAACATTTGCAAACACGAACAAATGTGTAAACAACTTGCAGAAAAGACTAATTTACTCAATAAATCATTACCTCTTGTTAATTTATCCTATTAGACCTGTAAATAAGTTAATAAACACCTTGATCAAAGTTAAATATAAGTTTAATATCCAGTTAAAATGTAAGTACATTTATTTGGGACACCCTGTAGTATATGAACATTTGTACAGGAAAACCTGTGCTAGGTGGCCAGCTTTCAGCAGCTGAGATTGTGGCTACTAAGCACAGCTTGGCCACTAGACACAATTAGCTATAAATTTCTTTATTAAACATCAAAGTTTAAAATACAAAATTCATGACACAGTTTCACATTATTAATTAAATCTAAGGAAAGAAATCACAAATTAATGTCTGTTTTCAGGATTTTTTCACTTTAGATAGATACTACACTTTAGATAGCAGATAGATGATCTAGAACCCATATGGCATTTCTGATCAAAACACGATTTGTGGGCTACCTAGTGAATGCAGCACACAAGGTACTGAAATTAAATATCACTGGCCATGGCAATGGAACACAGATGGCCATTTTACACAGTTTAAAAATTCGGCAATATGCTTTGGTGGATATTAAGGTGGCCACAGCTTGCAGGTTGGCCACCTAGCTCAAGTGGCCACCAATACACATTTTCCTGTATTATGAATAATATCTACCTCTCTTATTTTTTTTTGATAACAAATAAAAAAAAAAGCCCTAAATGGGTAGAAATTTATGTTTAATTAGCATTTAATACAGGAAAAAACTAGCACTTTTGGCTTGGAAAAGCCCTCCTCAGCAGCAATACAATTTATAATTGCACATTATAATTTCCTAAATGCAGTTCTTTTCCTAAACAATTATGTATTATAATGTATTAAATATTAATTAAACATACATTTCTATCTATTTTAAGCTTTTTTATTTGTTATTCATAATATATTAATGTTATTTGCTTTTTCTTTTTTTCTTTTATATTTGAATTTGATCTAATGTATCAATGATCTATTTACATTCATCAGATGATTTATATTCTTTCAATTTATGAATACAAGCAATGAGAGCCAGATTTGCATTTTTAGGGGCCCTAGGATGAGCAAGGCTTTGGGGCCCCTAAAAATTCAAATCAGCTACATCTAATTTTAAAGGCTCCTTATAACTTATAAGGAACCTTTAACCCTTTACGCTCCTAAAAAAAATTTTTTAACGGATAGGATTGTGTTCATACATTCTACTAGCTAGGGTATACACCTACGTTGACGTAACTAAAATTATACCAGAATAGCTGTTACATGTTATTTATAGTGGTCCACACCCAGGACATCGGCAACTCAACCAGAGTATTGTCATTAATAACTTTATTACACTTCGTTTGTTTCACTATCTCTATAGCCTCCAACATCAGGCCTTTGCCGTCATACACCGTTTTTATGACTCTAGCAGCCTTCTAATTTACCATAATGCTCATATGCCTTGGCCGCTAAGGCCATTGTCATTCTCCCTGTCGCTATATCCAATTTATGTTCACTAAGCCTCTTAGATATGTTTCGAGTCGTGCTACCTCTATAGTATTCTTCGTGGTTCTCATTATTATTGAACAGGGGGATTGTGTACCTGCCTTTCTGTCGTGAGGGATACAATCTTTCGCATTTCTCAGACTATTAAAAAGCGTACACCCTCTTCTCCACACTACCTTGTAATTAGAATGCCTCAGCACTTTATTGCATATCTTGCATAATGACTTATCATACACAACCTCTGTACACCTTCTTCTGTCACTAGCAACCTGTCTACTAGCAGACGTAGGGCATGAAGTAAGCATGCACCTAGAGATAATATTCCACACTCCCATCATCATGGGTCCTACTTACTCCCATGCTTATTTACTCCCTTGGGTCAATATATATTGGCCCAAGGGAACCAATATATCCATACTTACTCCCTTGGGTCAATATATATTGTATCTCTTTTTGCTTTTCACTCTATTTAGTAATATGTGTACATACTCTTGTGAACATATACCTAAATACTGCCAGTTTATAAGAGATGGGGTCATGGGACCAAGCCGGAATAAGAACCGAGCTATATGTAAAAAAAAAATTTTTTACTGTAATTTGTTGTTTATTACTTATTTGTTTGTTAATGCTAATTAATCTTTTGAAATCATTGTTCTAATATTCAAAACTGATAGAACGATTTTAATGTATAACATATAAAGTATAATCAAATTTTATCATAATCTTCATTTTACTAGGGGATTTACGCGATTCAAATAATTCTAAACTAGCCAAACTTCCCCCAGCAGTTTATTTTTGAATTAACTGCCAAATTAATAATTATTTTAAATTTACTAGAGTGCTACTAACAATTATTAAATAATAGATGGCGTCACCTTAGCCTAAATTTAAATTAATAATTATTAATCTGACAGATGGTGGTACCGTAGCATAAATTTAAAATTATTATTAATTTGGCAGTTAATTCAAAAATAAACCACTGGGGGAAGTTTGGCTAGTTTAGAATTATTTAATCGAATTTTGTTTAAACTTTGTTCTATGATGACATTCGACCGATAGAACTTTGTCAGTAAGAAGCATGTACTGAGGAGGGACCATAATAAGGTACGAAAACGTTATATGAGATTAATAACCTTTTTGTTCCTTGCTTGAAGTGCTGTTTGGACTATTGTAAATTATATTAAGATTGTATATTTTCATTAAACCTCAGCCAATTATAGAGTCAACATTAAGTAGAAAAACACTTTAATACATACTTCATAATTCAACTCAGACCCACACAAATTATTCACAGCTTTTTATAGCACATTTTCAATTGGTCATGAAAACAATTTGATACATGTAAAGAAACATTTCTTTACATATAATAAAGTGTTTTTCTTTCTAGTGCTGAACTGGTTTTTGATCTTTTCATAAAGCAAAATATCTATAACTTATTATTATTATTTTTTGATAGACTTAGATTGCGTGAATAAAAATTTTGGATAAACACTTCTGTCTTAAAGATTCAAATATATAACAAACATTTTAATGATTCTAATAATATAACAAGCATTTTAAATAGGAAGATAATTTATTGGGAAAATGCTTTAAACCTCCTATGTAGACAAATTAGAAAATTACCAACATTCAACAAGAGTGGTAGTAGGAAAGGCTGATGAGATCATGAAAAAAGATAAAAAATTTTATTTCACATATTTTGCTCAACTTCTCCAACAAAAATACATTTCGACTGGATCAGGCCCTCATCAATCAGTTTCATAAGAAACTGAGCTACAAGTTATAAAAATTACTTTTACTTTTAAATTTACTTTTTATATAAAATAATAATAATAATAATAATGCATTTTTAACCCCCAGAATTCGCATTGAAATAATAGAAATCTAAAAAATGAATGCCAGCCTTCACAAAAAGAAGTGCTTCCAAATTTGAACTTTTCTTAGATTAATTAGTTTAAAATTACTCAATATAAAATCCCATAATAATAATATCATCATTATCATGGGATTTTACATAATAATAATAATAATCCCATATTATTTTTATTATTATTATTGTTATAGTACATCAATGTTGTCACAGAGTATCTCTGAAGCAAAATGCTATGTCGGACAAGAGTCAAGACATAGCTACTTGAGATATTTTAGTTGTGTATTAACTAACACTTACCCTCCCACACAACACACACATCGTCTACGTAGCGCGCATATAGTTTCATTTCAGACTTAAAACGCTCTAAGACCGACGATTCCTTAAATCTAAGCACTAACTTGGCCATTACACCTGCCAGTGGCCCGCCTATGGGCACTCCGGTCTTCTGGAGATAATATCTATTCTGAAAAACATAGTACGAACAGTATGTAATAGTATGGCAGATATCCCTTATCAGAGGGTGGTGGCATTCAGACTGTGGAAGATGTTCAACTAAAAATCTGTACACCATAAGGGCCGCTGGTGGTTGCTGTATAGATGGATACAGCGATTCATAGTCCATGATGGTATAGGATTCTTGCGGCAGTGGTCCAGTTTCTAATAGCCTGTCTAAAAAATCAAGAGAGGAACTCACCGCATACGGGTAATCTCTCATACGTTTTAGGGCCCAAGTTGCTATGGTTTTTTCCAACTGGAATTTGCTAATTTTTTGGGTGAATGCATCCTGGATGTTGTGTGTGTTGAATATAGAGATGTATATAATGTAGGTAACTTTGTTTTGTTTGTCTATGAGAGTGATGTCTGGTGGTTGTGGTATATGGTTTTGTCTGTTAGGTTTGTTCTGTCGTAATACATAACTTTGTTTTGTTTGTCTATGAGAGTGATGTCTGGTCTGTTGTGAGTTTGTTTTGTTTGTCTATGAGAGTGATGTCTGGTCTGTTGTGATGTATGGTTTTTTTGTCTATGATTGTTCTGTCATAATATATCTTGTGTGTCGAGTTTTCTAAGCCTGTCGTAATAAATCTTATGTATCGAGTTTTCTAGGATTGTGTCTGGTATGTATTTGTAGTATGGTGTAAGTGTGTTTTGGGTATAGATATGTCTATAATATAGGTTACTTTGTTTTGTTTGTCTATGAGAGTGATGTCTGGTCTGTTGTGATGTATGGTTTTGTCATATTACCTAAAGGATCAAGAACAGCAGCTACAGTTTGACCAACAGTTTTAATAAATTCTCTTGTTTGTTCTGTTATATCTTCATCTTGATTTAAATCTTCAACATTCTGTTTTTTTTCTGATTTAGTAGATGTCTTATGATGAGATTTTGGAAAACCTTTGCAAAATGGCCGTGTATAAAATTCTTCATTATTGTGTGTGTCATATGGTCCTCGATGAGGAGGTTTGCCAAAAACATGTTGCCAAACACGTCGCCAACCAGGAAATCCCCACCAATGATTATGCTTTAAAAAATAATTACATATTTACAATAAATATAACATTTTAACAAATATTATTTTATTTAAAAATTCATAAAATAATTTGTTTTAATAAATAGCAATTACATATTTATATTTGGGAATTATCACAATAATTTTATAAGTATCAATTACTTAATTGATATAGATGAAATAATTTATCAAACACAACTGCTTAAAAACAGATTTAGACAAGATGTTTTTTTCAAAGCTCATTAAGGTTTATTGCACTATAATAATTTTTCACATATACAGAACACTGATCTTACTGCTTTCTAAGCAGATATTGTAACTATATATTAAAATTTTAATTCTAATAGTTCCATCTTTTCATCAAATGCAATAATAAACTATATTGTTCTTATACTGTTCTTTGAATAATAAGTTTATGTTACTTAATTTATTTAGGTTTTATACATTGTTTATTGATCTTAGATATTATTGATATGATATTATCTATGCAGTGTTATCTCCCTTTTAGTTAGAGAACAATATGATGCCATAATATGGTGTAGATGCAATTACAATAATCCATTAGTTCTAATAGTTTTTGCTTCAGAATTTTTGTTAAAAAATTTTTGAATTATGCCAAATTCAAGTTATGTAAAAAACTTTCAGTCACAAATATTTTCATAAATCAGGAATACTCTTATATTATTATTTTTTTAATTTATACTGTCAGAAATAAAACCTGATTTTAAAAAAAGTTATATAAAAAAAATATATCAATTATTTTTTAAATAAAGCCTAAATTAGTAGATATATATGATGTCCTAGAAAAATTCAACATAAACAAAAATTGAAATTATTACTTACTGATAAAGATGAACATAATTTCACCATATCATGATGTGGATGAATATCTTTTAAATGACAAGTACTGCATAAATCATAATCATCACATTGCAAACACTTATACCTAGATCCTCTAACTTCTCCATTACATCCATCACATACTACTCCATAATGCAATTCACCAGTTGTAGATTTTGTTGAGGGCTTTTGATTTTTTGTATTTAAAATCATTATATAAATTCTTAAAAGACCATTTTCTGCATTTGAAATAGCTTGTGTTAGCTCTTCATCACTTGACATTATAATTAAATCTCCTTCTGTATCTGAAAATAAAAAGTATTTTTCTTTATAAAAATATTAATAGATTATTATTGATTGTATGATAAAATAGGTAAAATTTAATAATATTAATAAAAGACTGAAAGCTAATTGTTTATTATAATAAAAGATTCAATATTAAACAGTCTTTATTTCAGATTCTATTTAACATGCCATTTGTGTTTAAAAATCACACAAAAATTTTATTTTAATTCAAGGATGAAATTTTAAAATAAAAAAAATAACTAATAAGTTGTGTGTGTTTGATTTTGATTAATTAAAAAATTCTGCAATAATTCGTCTAAAACAGAGCTTCTCAAACTTTTCCACTTCGCGACCCCTTTTACCTCAAGAGAATATTCTCGCGATCCTGGGTATAGAGGTATATAAACTAGGAATATGAATTAAAACATTTGCTAAAATTTCTGCGATCCACACTTTGAGAAGCACTGGTCTAAAATAATAAATAGAGAAGATTAAATTTATTGTAATTATTATAATACAGAGTGACTTATGCAGTTTTAAATTTCAATAACAAACTTTAAATAAGATAAAAACAAACATACATTCTGTACAATGCATCTTTCTGATGCATTTTACAGAATGTATCTTCTGTAAAATGCACCTTTAATGCATTTTACATGAATAAATTATAAAATTTATTCAAATTTTATAATTTATTCCAGTTTTTTTTTATGGATCAAAAATTAATCTATTTTTTTATTCAGATAATTCATCTTAATTAAACTGAATGGCTTCAACCAAAAAATAATCTCTTGAAGCTTACAGATTTAGAAGTTAAATATTTAACAAGCCTAAGATTAAGTATATCAAAACTAGAATTAATTATATTAATAAATTGGTATGTTTATTAAATCTATTATTTTTGATATGGAAATTTACTAGTTTGTATTTATTTTCACATTAAACTTAAATTTGAAAATCATTTAATACTCATCATTTAGAATATTCAAAATCAGTTGGAAAGAATTAAAAAAAAAAAAAAGATGATTGTCAAATTATTGTATTATAGTATTGTATTATTGTATTATTAATATTCTTATTTTAAATATTTTTGGAATGCTTTAAAATATAAATAAATACCAGTAATTTTCTGGAGATTTAAAAACCATCTGGAAATTTTTACTTTATAGTTTAAAAGGGATGCATTACCATTATAAAAAAAAAAAAAAAGATATATGTAGTCTAAAAATTACTGAAGCTAAAATAATCTTTTAATAATAAGTAATTAATAAAGAGCAATAAGTGTATTTACCTTTCCAATTAAGTGCAAATGCTTTTCCTGATAATGATGGAAACAAGGACAGAATTTTGTCGTGCAGAAGAGTGAAACTCTGGCACATTTCTTCATTTGCAAGAAATCGTCGAATTTCTGATTTATCATCATCATCCTGCTCTAAGAAAGCTTTTACTACAATAACCATTGTCACTATAATTAAAAATAAATATCCTGAATATATATATTTATATATATAAAAAATCATTATGTCCACAATTTGATTTATTCAGTTTGTTGGAAAGTAGATTTAGGGCAAGGCAGAACCAAAGTGGGCTGAGGGAATCACCCTGAAAAATACCACGTCTAATGTGTGCAAAGTCGCGAATTTGAACGAATGCAATAAAAATAATTATACACTAAGCCTAACGGTTAGCGACTCTGCAAATTCCAGAGTTCGGCCTGAGCTCAGGTCTTTTTCTAAGTTCTAACTTAATACTAA
>AYEL01070459.1:0-55681 GCA_000484575.1 Olivierus martensii
CGAGGCAGTAATTGAGGCAGAAGGGAATTACATCGAGTAATTTTAATCTAAAGGGATCCAAAATTAAGGTGCAAATGATAATTTTGATAATTTTATTCTTTTTGTTAAATAAAATTTTGTTTAATTAAATTGTTTATTTTGTCTGGATTTAGCTGGCGCACCCTGTATATGCAAACATTCTAAGGCACGAAGCAACTTTTATATATTTATACAGTAATACCACAGTATAATACATACAGTAGCAAAGCTGAATGTTAAACTTCCTATTACAACTTGCATGCAGCACGACAGTGCTGCACCTGGTAGTGAATAACTTAAACTACAAATACTATCGTTTAACTCAATGCTTTTCAAACAGTTTTATCAAGAAAAATGAAATCTGCTCCGATTTTATCATTAAAAAAAAAATGAAAAATGCAGTATATCGCATAAAAATAGATGACATTTTAATTTTCTTTATATTTATCAAAGATTTTGAGGCTTATGTTTTAACTTTAGAAATATTTTTTTTTATTAAGTTAAATTGTTTCATAGGAAGCATAGTTTTTTTTTTTTTTACTTACATATCATACAGTGAAGGATAAATGTTCGTTAAAGGACAAGAGTTATAATAGCTTTATCAAAACTTTGATTTTAAAAAGGTAACTCGTATAAACATTTGTAAAGGCTCATTTTTTCACATTAATTTTTTAAGAAGTTTTTTAAATATTTTATACTCAATATTAGTACAGCAACACATTAGGTATAACTGAATCATCAAGGTGCACTATTGAAATTTTTTTCTTCCATTATAAAATAATGCATAAATTTATTACATTAACTTTATAATGAAATTAGAAATAAGCAATGATGTTGTAAAACTTCATTTGTATCCAATTCACATACTAATATGGATAAATATAAAAAGATAATTATAAAAATATAAATTGTTAAAAAACCACTTATTTCATAAGAAAAAAAAATGTCTATCCGGCATTTCTTTATATATTGTTTTTACATTGAAAGTCAATGATTGAATTTTAATTGGCAAATGCTGATGTATTAGAGAATCCAGAAAAATTTTTATTTAATCATAAAATAAATCACTAAAACTGCTTAACCTTTAATATTAAAGTCCGAAAAAAGCACCATAAGCAGTGAAAAATAACGTATTTAATTAGACAAAAACGTTTTCGGTATTGGTACTACCATCATCAGTTGTATATACAAGAATACAATGAATTAGAACAGAACAGAGGAATTCTTTTAAATTTAAAATTAACTAATTAAAAATATAAAAATGTCGTCAACGTACCTTGAATATAGCAGAAAGTCATTACTTAAAGCAGGTTTCAATTGGGATTCTATTTCTGATATCCTATCATCGTTAAACAGAACTCTTGAAATTTAAATACAAGTTTTCTCATAACTTTTTTTGTAAATTTTCAATTTCGAAGAAAACCGGACAAATGAACCAATTACCCGGATCATTAATCGAAAAACCGGATTGTCCGGGGGAAAACCGGTCAGGTGGCAACACTAGTCATGAATTTAATGAAAGCGTAGAATTCTTCTCCCACAATCAAAAATAAAAATTCTGATATTAAATTTATTTTTAAATCTGGAAAAATTAGAATTTCCTAATTTGCTAGGTCCTTCTTGATGAACTTATAAAATTTTACAGGTCATAGGTCAGTTTGGAACACACTGATCTATGGCATTCATGAATTGAAAAGTCGAATTTTTTATAGGCGATTTTTTAGAAATCAGACTTTTTTCACGTGACAACAACTAGTTGCCGATTGCTTATATAGCACATTGCGGCCCGCTTAATGTAGCAAACAAACGTATGCGGCCCGAGGGAAAAAAGGTTGAGAACCACTGTCTTAGATTTATGAGACGATTTTGAATCAGCACTAAATCCAAACTCGCTACTTCTAAATAATTAACTTCTTTAACAGACACATCGGTAATCGATCTGATCGATATTAATAGAAACGCTTAAATATTTTAAAATATCTCATAATATAGGTTAAACACTCCTAATTATTTATAATAGAGTCCTGCTTTCGCCTCTCTATCGGCTGTTCCCTCGTAGCAGTGGCAGTCTGCGGATGGCTTGTTTCTTCTCGCCACTTCGTATTGATTGGAAAGTGTCGTCATCTGTTGGCCAAAGAATCAGGAATTTATTGACCACGACAAATTTTTTTATCCTGTTTGGATGAACAAATCGATGCGTCGTCGGGTGGGTAAAGTAAACATTGAAGGGACATAACTCTAATACTTCTACGAACTTTTATAACAAATTATTATTTGGCGCCATTTTTAGGGTTCAGCGTTACCTGCGGATTTTGTCTTTTTAGAGGAACTACAATTTTAATTTAATTTGTATTATTGATTTTTAAATTATTAATGACAAATAATTTTGCGGTCGGGGAATAGAGAGAGAAAAAAACAATAAATTGGTTTTTATGGTGTTTTTGTTATTTTTAAATGAATTACACTGATGGCCGGCCGAGTTAAAGCAGGATGAAAAGTAGGTCATCACAAGGAATAGTACAGCAAAATGAAAAATTATCTCCCTTATGGCCGAATTTTCCATTATATCCGACGAAAAATACACACTAAACATAGGTTTTTCGTCGGGACTGGACGCGTTTGTCCCTTATATCCGAATTCCTCTTATAACCGACTCCCTAATAACCGGCTTCGACTGTATCTTTATTAGCATGTTTCCGATTTAATTGATAGTTTTGTATAAATTTTAGAGCTTTGAATATGCCTAATAATTCTGCTTGTATAATAATATAGTAATTGCTTAATTTAAAATAAGCTTCATATATATTAGGGCTGTCCAATTGTAATGAACTCGAGGGCCATAGCCATGTTTACTAGAGATATGGAAGACCGCAGTTACAAAAAAGGGGATGGGACTTTGGTACTCGATACGCTATTGTCTCAACAAACGGAATGCATAAATATAACCCTTTTTGGAAATCAATTCAGTAATTGCTTAATTTAAAATAAGCTTGATATATATTAGGGCTGTCCAATTGTAATGAACTCGAGGGCCATAGCCGTGTTTACTAGAGATATGGAAGACCGCAGTTACAAAAAAGGGGATGGGACTTTGGTACTCGATACGCTATTGTCTCAACAAACGGAACGGATAAATATAACCCTTTTTGGAAATCAATTTTATTTCCAGATTAGCAAACCTTATTACAAAATTATATTTACCAGATTGCATCCAATAAACATGTTAACAAAAAGTTATAAAATTTAAACAGTTAAAAAATATAAAAATAGTTTGTATGTACCTATTTAATATGATAAATGAGGGCGGGCAACAGTATTTACAAGGGCTGAATATTTACATCCATTCCTGTAAAAGAAGAATCTCCAAGGCAGGTTCTGAATCGATTCTTTAACTATCTTCATGTTAGAAAATGCACTTTCACACAAATAAGTGCTATCAAACGTTGAGATTACTTTCTGACCAAAATCACAAAAGTTAGGAAAAGGTTGGTTAAACAAAGCAGTTTACCCATGTGATTAGATCATTTTCCTTTTTATCGGGAATGTGATGATAAATGGAAGGTAAGCTCTTTAATTAAAAGCTTTTTATAATAAATTGTTTATTGTTATTTTCTAATAAAATATTTTTTTAGAATTCTGTTCGACATAATTTATCTATCAATCCACATTTTGCTAAAGGAAAAAAATCCGATAGAGGAGGTCATTTATGGAAAGCGGTACCAGTAGATTTTACTTTAAATAATCAGAAATTCCCTCATAACATTTGCGTAAGTAATAATATTGAATGCATATTCTAATACAATCAAATTGTTTTTAATTGTACTGTATTGTGTTGTGAAATAAAACAGTGAAGTAAAATTAATAAAGAATATATTATGTATAATATAAAATTTTAGAATTACAATAATAATTTTAAAATTTTTATTGACTATATTCAATAATTTATCTTAAATAAACATTATTGAGATTTTTATTCAAGAAGAATAAAATACAAAAAATGTTATTAAGAAATAATAATTTGTATTTCGAATGATCTATGTGATCTTATCGTTTAGACCCGTGGTTCCCAACGTGGAGTGCACGCGTCACAGGAGGAAATTTGATTTTTAAGGTGGGTAGTTTGAGAATAAGTGAATTTTTGGCATTTATTATGATTCTAGGGGCCTCATATACAGTATATAAATATATATTGTGACATACACATTTTTAAAATTAAAATCAGAATGTACACGGCGGTCCAGCTGGTGACAATAGAGAGAGGGAAAGCCCACTAATAGAGAGGAGTGATGTGAGTGTGGTAAAAGTTTAAATAACCTTTACTCCTCATCTCTCCATTGTTACAATCTGACTGCCGTGTACATTCTGATTAAGATAAGTCTGGCAATCTTAGAAGAAAGTAAAAAGTATTTAATGTGCGCGCACAGTTATTATTATTGAAGAGCCTTGATACATAAATGTATGTACTTATATTATAAATAATTTATAACCATCAAAGTGCATTTCATTTCCTAAAATTTTTCTCACATTTATTTCTTAATGATTTCTTCTTCAGTACTTCAACTATCCTTTTTTTCTTTTATTTTTCTCTTTCATGGATGCCATGTTCTTTGGAAGCTTGTTTAGACCAAATTAATGGCTTTTTAGGTTTCCTCCACGTGAATAAGCGTTCACTTTTTCAATAATAAAAATTATGTCATAGGGAGGCATCAGGATTTTAGAAATGATTAGGTGCATGGCCAAAAAAAAGGTTGAGAACTACTGGTTTAGACAATTAATTTTTATATTCTTGTGATATTTTTTCTTTCTATATAATTAAAATTTTAAATACATAAAAAGAATTTCTTATAAGTGATTAATAATTTCGATGAACTTTTTTAAAATAGTATTAATCTTAAATATGTGATATTATTATTTTAAATAAGATCTATTCTATGCAATAATAGATATTATAATAATGAATTTTTTTAATTCCTAATCAGAAAAAGCGAAAACATAAAGTACAGTCAAATAATCTCGGCTTACTTTATAAATTTAACAACGAAGAACAAAATAGTAAATTAAGGAAAATTTCAAAGGATATTCGATTTGAAGAAATCTCAGCATTTAATAACAAAATTAACTCCTTGCAATTAAACAGTCAGAAATCGTTAACGCAATGTGCAAAAAACATATTATATGGTGAACCCGAGGAAAGAGTTCAAGTAGAACTTTTATCCAGTGAAAGAAATGCTAAACATCAATGGCCACAAATAGGTACTTATAGATTTATCTATAAAATCTTAAGATGACTTTATATCTCATTTAGACTTATTTATGATATTTATTTTCAGAATATATAAATCTTCAAAATGTGTTTTTAAATCAAATTTCTTTACCTAAAATTCGAGAAGATTATAATCTACCAACTGAATTTTCCATCCAGTCTATTTCCTTTGCAACAGAAAATGATACAAATGAACTATTTAATTTACTTAATGAATTATGACATATTTTAACATTTGAATTATTATTATAACTGAACACATATTATTTAATTAATTTATAGCGTTTGAGCATATTTTTATAGTGTGTTTACGATATTTAAGTGATATTTAATTTAATTATGATTATTTTAAGCATATTTTAGCAAGACTTGCACAGTTGTGCGATATTTAATATACTGTATATATTTTTTCTTTTAAAGTAAATATTTCTTGAAACATGGAGATAATTGATGTTAGCTTTATAATAGAATACTGTGCTTATATTTTGCAGTTACCATTAAAATATATATCTAAAAATCATTAATTTTTTTCAGTCATACTAATTGACAAAGATCAGTTTAGCTGGGACTTACAATATTTTATTTTATAATTTTAACCATATTCTATTATGATCAATTTGAATTTTGTAACAGATTTGGAATAAGAAATGCGAAAACAAGTTGGAAAGAAATATCAACAAGCAGAAAACGAGAGGGAAAACGTCCAAAAATACAGCATTGCAGCTGTCATATTAAACGTGCATTTTGAAGGGAATTTTCTCTTTTGGTGAAAGTATGACGCACAGCTAAATCGATTTGGCAACAAAATCGAAATATTAGAAGAAACCGAAAATAAAAAAATTTTTTTAAACATAAATTTATTTTTAATAATTTATTATTCTAGTTTTTTTTATATAATGCAATATCCTGTTGTGTTTTTCTTTTAAAATAGTTTTAAAATTATATTTATATTTACGTATTTAGGTTGCAACCAAAAATCTTTCATCTTCATGTTAACAGTAATGAAATCTGAAATGTGGAATGAGAGTAAGGATATATTTCAGAGAGATTTGGCATACATTCAACATTTGAATGGAAATTATAAATTGGTAAATTATATATTTATTTTTTTTTTTACTTTTCGAGAAAAAAATAAAATAAAATTTTAAAACTAACAACAAATTCAATGAAGATGGCTCACATAAAACTTCATGCCAATAATCGACTTTTCGACATATCATAAGTATAACATAAACAAACAAATATTTATCGTTAAATATTAAACAATTCCAATTTTCATTTAAACAAATTAAAAGTGGTAAGAAATGAATCGAAAATTATTATGAATTGCAGGATGTACGTATCGAAATTAACTCCAGTTTGCTAAAACCATAAATGGAAAGCACCCCCACATTAAGTTATCCAATCAGACTGGAACTGGCAATAGGGAATGATGCCTGGGAAAAAGGTGTCAGTTGTCTTTGCCATACCCAGTTCTCAAAGGTCTTGGGGAGCTGTTTGTAATTGTGCCGTGAAGAAGTTTGGTATAAATCATCAAAATCTTTATCCAATACCAGGATTATTTCAGACGTCTGTAAGTATATACTGTATTGGTCATTAGAAATTGGTTCTAAAATACTCTTCCATTGGCACATTGTTTTGATTACATTGAAAAATCAGTATCGTAATTATTAAAGTCACGCATCATTTTAACTATTTTTAAATCGATTTAATAATAAATTTATTATCGGATATTCATATTTGTTAATCGCTATTATCAGTTCCATAACCATCTGTAAAAAAATTATATATTTGTTTATTACTATTTGTATTATTTCAATAACTTTTATACTTCTTAAGTTTTTCTAATCAACATTAGTTAACAATTATCTTATATTCTAATTTATAGTCTTAGAAAAATAAAAATTATTTATTTATTTATTGATATTTAAAAATATCTAATAATTTATTAAGCATTTTATTCAAATTGATAGAATGATTTCTGATCAATTTCATACATTCATTACAATATTTAAATTAAGAGAAAATTTAAATTAAAAAGAAAGCAGATACCAGCAGAAATAAAACATCCTTTTTCATTAAATGACAATTATCCTGTCAAACTAAACTGTTGATAGAATATATTTCATAATTCACGGAGATTAATTAAAATGGCAACTCAGCCGGCAATATATTCCAGTTTAAGTGTTGGAAGTACACTTGGCTCAATTGTGTAAGACCGGAGTAAAAGAAAAATCTTTCTTTTTACAGTTGAACAACGACCTTCTTGTTTTTCTGTGAACAGAAATGTGCCGAATATTTAAGAAAACTGGCATGGATGGCAGTGATTGATGCATCACAAAATAATAGAACGTTTAAAGATTTCATGCCAAATTTTCTTTTGTTGTATATAACAGCATTTGATAATTCATTATGCGGTACATTCATCGAAGTAAAAGAAAGTTGTTCTGGTTTAATTTAAAAAAGCATTCTCTTTAAGATTAAATTCGATTTCCTGGTTCTGCAAAATATAACTTTATATTCTGTGAATAAAAATTCATTTATTTTCGTGACTATTTTCATGTCGATTCTTTATAATTAAATATTTTTTATTAATCTAAAATAAGATGTTTAGATATACAGGTCAATTTTAATTTACTTTCTATTAATGCGTAATTTGAATGCATCAAAGTAGAGGAATAAAATCTTAAAAACGAATTTTAAAACGTTATTTGAGAAGTCTGAAACTAGTATATTTATTACCTCCATTTCATTACACTATGTATAGATGGAGATATCTAAAATTAACTTTCAGTATTTGTAAGGATTTATGTCGCCGTCTGAGAGATTTTATTACTTTATGACAATAACAGCTGATATTTTAAAGTAAAACCATATTACTGAAAATCTATAAATTATAAATTTTTATTGATAATTTTGTATAATAATAATAATAATAATAATTTTGAAACAGTCATCAAGGAAAAATACTGCATTAAATATTATTTTGATCATAAGTTATCAATCAGATAAAAAATGATGATTGATAATGTTTTATTCTAAGAAACAATTCGATCTCCGTTAATTAATTACTGAATGAACGATATAAATAATGGTGCTAAAGGATTAAGGATTTCTTGTCAGAAATCTATGTACAATATTTAACAATTACGATTCGACACAAGTTATAATATATAGACTTTAACGGAGCATTCAAACATATCTGGAATACTTCCAACATAAATAACTCGACTATATAATCGTGTTCACTTATTTGTTTCTTCTAAATTTAATTGTTTAGCTCTCGCTCAGGAAGATGATTTAAGCGTCGTTTAAAGTATATTGTTTATTTTCATCGTATTTAAATTCCGATTTAAGCTTTCGTTTTTATTTGTCGGTCCTGACAAATTATAAAATAGCAAAATATAAACATAAATAAAATAAACGTTTTTAGCATGGGAATTAACGTATTTTTGAATGATATTTTTCTTGTTATCTCTATACAGATTCACTTTTAAGAAAGATATTCATTAAAAGATGCTTAAACTGAATATTTTGTAAAATCATCATCAAATTGACTAAAATTTCAATAATTTAATTCTATCTGATTTGAATCTTTTATATTTCTAAAATTTTATTGTATTTTTATTAGGAAAAAGTAATTTTTATTGAAGAGAGTTATTTAATTTTTAAATATACATAAATATATAATATTGCATAGTATATATTTTCTATAAATTTACATAAAATATATTAAATAATTTTGTTCTTGTAATCTTACGAAATAAATTAAGCATTTAATGCTTAATATATTTTACCATATTATATAAGAATTTAACGATGATATAAAGTTTCGAAATATATTTTCTTACAGTTTTATTTAGATGAAAGTTGAAAGATGGAGTTAGAGAAGTCGAAAGATGAAAGATATATTTCATCTAAGCATAAATTTATATACTTTTTAAGACTTTTCTACGAAGTTGATTTATTCAATTCGTCTTAAATCAACATAGAAAGGGATTACAACTTATTAGCCAGTCTAAGATGATTTCGAAAATTGTCCTAACGCAACTAAAATGATTTATACACGTATTAAGTTAGCTTAATAGTAAAAACTGAAAAATAGGATTGTTAACTACGGCTTATGCACCACATGGTTATACACGGTAAAAAATAAAGAAAAAAAAAAAAATGTTACAAATCCTCCCGGAAATGACATTTCATAAACAAACTAAAAATAGACTGTAACTCAGTGAACATCTATTTTGCAGTATTTTTTCTTTTCAAAAAACATTCATTCAACCAGTATCAGTTTTCCTCTTTTTAATTTCCTCTTTAGTTCACGGCTCACGACACAGACCTTGCAACTATGTAAACTAAAAAATATAAAGTATAATATTACTCGTTAGGAACTTAGCCATGATATACTTTAAAACCCGAAACGATTTTAAAACATCTAAACCACACCTTTACCGACCAAATATAGATATCCACCAAAGTTGGGAGTAAGTATGTCGACTGATGCAATTTTCCTCGTTTCTACCAACGATATTTTTCTTATCGTTTTTTACATCGATTCGCTTAAAACGCATACTCATTTAACACTTGTTTAAACTTCTGTATATTAAATAATTATAAAAACATCATCAAAACTGATCCATACATCAAAATGTCTTTTGAATGTCACTTAAATTATATTTTATAAGAGAAAATTATTTTAAGTAATAGAAATTACCTTTAATTAATATCATAATACCTTACCAAGTTTTATTTTTTTCGTTTTTGAATTTTCACGTTTTTATTCAATTATTGCCTTTTGATAAAATACGTATTTATATCCATTTTTGCACTGATTTTTATATTTTCTATTGTATTTTCATTAACTATTTTTTATATTTTTGTTTATTTTGATAGCGTCTCAAAGTTTTATTTTATGATAAATATGGTAGACTTCCGATTGGTTATCTTTTCGTAATTGCTTTACAAAATATATGCTCTACAACATATTTATTTTTATTATCTTATTTTTTATCTTGCAAATTCAATATTTATGATATAGTTTTTCTTATATCATTAGTTTCAATATTAGAAAATAGGGATTTTTATTAAATATTATCAGGGCCGGTTCTTGATATAGGCAGACTAGGCACCCGTCTAGGGCGCCAAAAGTTGATAGTATACTATACTACATTTCCAATTATAGAAAAACAAAAAAAAAATATGTGGCATTACCAGTAGTATACTATACTACTGATAATGCCACATATTTTTTTTTTTTGTTTTTCTATTTGGGGCGCCAAATTTGGAATCTGCCTAGGGAGCCGAAAACTCTTGGGCCGGCGCTGAATACTATAGTATATATATTGATGCATAGTATAATGATTTTTGAGAATTCAATAATATAAACTTGTAAGTTCAGTAAAACATTTGATAATTATAATTATTTTTTTCTAAAATTTTCCATACTTCATATCGGATTACATGGCAAACTTGTATCGATAAAATTTGTGTAATTTGTTATTTAACATCGAATTTTGAAAATAACTTGTGGCGAAATTGTAACTTAAACTGCCTAAATTCACTAAAGTCTCAAATTGTGTAGTAGATGCTATTTTGGTGTGAATAATTTAAGTTTTAAAATTTTCAAAGTATTAAAAATAGTAAATATTTCTGCTAACCATATTAAGACTTTATTATTAATTTTATGTTCGCATTATATAATCGAAACGTTTAGTCGATTATAAACAATTTTAAAGATTTATTCGATACAGCGAAGAAAAATGTTGGAAATTTTCCAAATATCGATTATTTTAATATTTAACGTGCAATTGGAAAACTTGGGTTTGGAGTTTATCCACCAAGAACTATCACGTGGCTACGTCTGATAAAGATAAATCGATCGATTAATAAATTAATCGATAGATACGAGTAAATTTTAATATGTTACTATGATTCTTTTTAAACTTGGCATAGACGTGACTGGTGTCGAATTCGTAATTCTTTGCTATATATTTCGATAGTAGATGACAAGAGTGTCTAGGAATGTTTCTCGGGTCACCTTGGATGAATCACGAATAATTTTCTCTTTCATAGATAAATTACCGAGATATTGTATGGTTTCAGAAAGGTGGAAATAGGTCATTTCGAAATTATGAAATCGCTTATATACAGTGGACTCCCGTACAACGCGGGGAATACGTTCCGCGTTATACGAGAGACGCATTATGCAAATTTAAACTTGTCTCGAGTTCAGTACTAATCTCATATTGTTAACGAGATGTGCGTTAGTTTCGAATATAATTTTATTGTGTGCAGAGTATTAATTAAGTTGTCTTAAAGAAGGTTTCTTTTAATAAAGATTAAAAAAAAAAAAAAAAAAGAATACAGGTAACTAAATTTTAAAAAGAATATTATAAAAAAAAAAAAAAAACAGAATACAGGTAACTAAATTTTAAAAAGAATATTAAATACAAGTAGACCCCCTAAAGTATTGATTACGAAAATGCGGATTCGTATGATCTGTCGAAAAAAATTGTTAAAGTTGTCATGGAAACGAAATAAACATCGTTTGGTTTTTATTCCAATCAACAGATAAGTAACGTTAAAAAAATTTCTACGTGTTATAAGGGACTGTTTATAGCGTTGTATGAGTATTAGTCGCAATTTTTCGTCGCGTTATACGGGAGTTTGCTGTAATATCTTTATATATAAATTCATTCGCACACTTTACCAATTTGATATTTACTTTAGTCCTTGTAAATTTTAAAGTGGTTGTAGTAATACTATACTATAAGTATGATTAATATGCGTATACTGTATAATTTTTAATAATATTAACGAATAATTATGATAATGAGTTACGTTTCGAACTGGATGTGAATGTCTGACAGTGCAAAGACCCGAACCGATTGTTTCTAAATAAGGTGGAGTTTCGGTATGGGTTCGGGCGAGAAAAGGAATCACCAACATCTGGGTAACTTATATGATAAGTATAAATCACTCGAGTAAACATTTATCACTTCAGGTGATGATTCAAGATACGCGACAGTCTGGCAAGTGCCAAAAATCCTGGATTACCCAAAGCGGGATGGATGATTATTGATTAGTTCGAATAAAATTTCAAGTATTTTCTGATAAAAATATGTAATTTTTCTAATTTATAAAATATATTTCATTTATTTTTTTATTTATCTTATAATTAAATAATCAAAATTTTAATTTAAATAACTAAAGCTTGAAATTTTGTCATAACTGCATTTAATATATTTAAATAGTTACTCTAAATGTAATTTTTAAAGTAGATATTTAACATTTGGCAAAAATTAAGAAAAGGAAATTCCAAATTGATTAAAGTTGAAATCCGAACTGGAATTTTAAGTAAAAATTCAAATAATTTTGATAAAAATCTCAAAAATTTGGAAAAGATAAGCTACTACCATATAAGACGGAGAAACGGTTTTCCTGTAAAAATATAAAAATAAAACGATATCCTGCTCCTTATATAAATACCAAATTCCAAAAGATGTTAATTAGTTTTTATAATCAAGATAGTATATCAAATTTGAAGTAAAACCTTACATTTCCTCGTTTGAAGTCGTGTTTTTTCTAAGACCCTTCTTTTAGAGCCAATCCGTCATCTTGTCATTTTCCGACCAATATCCATATTTTTCGTTATACGACACCCACATTCACTAGTACGCCTTACCATAGATAGGATGTCAGCTTCCTTGCCAAATAATATTTAACGTTAATGGCGATTTATACGATCTGTGTCGAAACGCTAATTTATAAAATTCGCGAATTTCTTTACCAAGAATCGTCTGATTAATTCCACTTACAAGTCAATCTTGGCAGAGTTAACTAAAATGTTTGTTTACTTTTGTCGACTAGGGATTAATTCATAAACTATCGTAATTGTTCTCAATGAATAGATTTGTAAGTCATCTATAATTTTTTAATGTCTCTCTCCTTCTAACAAATAAAATTTTTATATGAAAAATAATATTTAAAATTTAAAATATACTCGATTCTTCGCTACCAGCGTATGAACTTTTAATTAATAATTAAAAATTTATATCGATAGAATGCTTTAAGTTTCATTTTAAGATAGGCCAAACTAATTGGAATTATATTAAAAATAGAACAGTTTTATTAGCTATTAATGGTTAAATAAATTAATATAGAATATTTATTTCGGCATAATTTGTTTTTAACTATAAACTTAAAATAATATGCCAAAATGAAGAAAAATTGTTTATAAATTATAAAGAATAAAATATATAAACTAACTTATAAGTTTAGCCGAATGTTTTGAAACAAAATTGCTGGATATATTAAAAAGCTTAATCTTTATAAAATAGATATGCAGTAAACTCCCGTATAACGCGGTATACGTTCCGCGTTATCAGACGATTCTATGCAAATTTAAACTTGTCTCTCAGTTCCAGCATTGAGCACATGTTGCTAATGAGATGTGCGTTAGTTTCGAATATGATTTTATTGTGTGTAAAGTGTTAATTAGCTTGTTTTAAGGAAGGTTTTTTTTAATAAAGGAAAAAAACAAAACAGAATACAGGTAACTAAATTTTAAAAAATATTGTATACAAGTAGACCCCGAATAACATGGACTTTGAAAATGGGGATTCGTATAACCCGATGGAAAAGTTGTTAAAGTTGTCATGGAAACGAAATAAACATCATTTGGTTTTTATTATAACCAACGGATATTATAAGTAATGTTAAAAATATTATCTTACGCGTTATATGGGACTATTTATAGCGTTGTATGAGTACTAGTCGCAGTTTTTTCATCGCGTTATACGGGAGTTTTTACAGAATGAAGAAAAATTAGACTTATAAAAGTATCAAAAGCTTGTTTTATTTAAAGATAAAAACATTGATAATCTTATTTTATTAAATCGTTCGAATAATAACAAATAATACAATAATAAATATTTTTGTTTGCTTTCAGGAAAAATGCCATCTAAATCAGCAGATAAACCAACAATAACGGATAACCGAGATGGCACTGTCAGTATTAAATACGATCCTAGAGTAGAAGGTTTTCACGAAGTTCAAATTAAATATAACCACGAAGACGTGCAAGGTAAGTATTTTTTTGTAATTAATCATACTTAACGTACAAAAGTATTCTCTTTAGATTATGTCAACTAAAACACGACTCGTAACAATGATAAAAGAACAAATGTAAACAATTAAGATTAAAATAAACACATTACAGTCGACACTAACACTGTTTATACTCAAAGGAACATAATGAACTGCCAATAATATATTTATTTTTATTCGTTAAATAGAAACATCCTATTCAGTTCTTATTCTTTTTGGCAAGGGCCTTGTTTCGTGTTTACATCCTTTGTTCTTTTGTCATCTTGTTAATTAGTTGGCAGTTGTGCTGTAAATTTAAAGAATGAGATGCCTTGTTTCGTGTTTACATTCTTTGTTCTTTTGTCATCTTGTTAATTAGTTGGCAGTTGTGCTGTAAATTTAAAGAATGAACCGTTACATTGACACTTAAGAGAGTTCTCGAGAAGAATGATGAGTAAATAGTTAGGATTACTTTTACGCGTATTGAACGTTAAAGGTAATTCTTTAAATGTAGAAGCGGTTGATTCATAAAACTTAAATTTAACACATGCCGCATCTAAATACAGTGGATTCCGGTTAATTGGGACACCGGTTAATTGGGACAAATCTCAAAGAACGAAAACCAAACTAATAAACTAATACAAAATTTAAATGCTTAATTGGGATAGTAGCAGAAAAGAAATTTTCAATTTTTGATATATTTTAGGGATTTTTCGAAAGTATGGCTACACATACATACACTAATCTTTGCCAAGATGTCAAGAAAGGATTTTACACTCAAGTAAAATTGCTTGGCTGAATAAAATTAAAAGCCAGCCATTTAATACAAGCCATCGTAGACTCGCTGAAATAAACCAAAATCTACCATAGACGCGTCTCCTACAAAAAGAAAATCAACTGCGTAAGGAGTGGGCATTACAGAAAGAAATTCCAGGAACATCGAAAAGAAAGCGTGATGGAAAGGATTCAGAAGTCGAAGAAGCATTAGATCAATGGATTTCTATAGTTAGCGGGCGAGGCGTGAATATCAGCGGCCCAGTATTGAAGACGGAGATCGGTAAAAAACTAATAATTAGGTACCTATTTTAATAAATCATTAAAATAGGTACCTAATTATTATTTTTTTACCTATTATTTATTTACCTACGAATTACATATTTTATTTTAGAATTTATTATTACTTCGTTTAATTGGGACAAAATGGCTTGGCCCGACGTGTCCCAATTAAGCGGAATCCACTGTATACGTTTTTTCCTCTTCGAGTACTAATATTTTGATCTTGTTTGTTTAAAGACGATCGGCCATATTATAAAATAAAAATATATATTTTTAGGTAGTCCGTACAGATTTCATATTGATAAAGTCAATAACGGATTTGTGACAGCTTGTGGAGAAGGTTTATCACGTGGAAATGCCGGGGATCCCTGTAATTTTGTTGTTTATACCAAAGGCGGCAGTAAGTAATCGAATTTTATTCGTACAAAAGAAAGCGTAAAATCAAAAAGATTTTCGTTATGTATAAATTAATATTTAATCTATTTGTTTTTCCTAGCTAATTTATCCGTTCATGTCGATGGGCCAACAAAATCCGAAGTTACTTGCCACGACAATAAAGACGGAAGTGTGACCGTATCCTATATTACTCCAGCTCCGGGTGATTATAAAGTGTCTGTGAAACTTGATGGAAAACACATTAAAGATAGTCCCTTTGCAGCAAAAATTGCAGGTAAGAAAAATATCAGTTACAAAAATATATTCGATACAATTAAGGATGATTGCATAAATTGAATTAGTATATAGGATACATCCTTTCCATAATTTTTTAAGTTAAATAATGTATATGATCTTCCACTTATAAAATAACTGTATACGTAAAATAATAAACTCTAGGTTCAAAGTGGAAAAGTAATTTATTATCGTTTACTGGAGAAGTACTTTCGACTTCAAAAAGTCATCTTCAGCATTTAAAATCCATTTTTTAGATGACTTTTTGAAGTCGAAAGTACTTCTCCAGTAAACGATAATAAATTACTTTTCCACTTTGAACCTAGAGCTTATCATTTACGTATACAGTTTTTAAGTTATTCTTACAAAGTATATTCTTTGTAAGAATAACTTAAAGAGTTTAATAGAGAAAGGAATATTATTATTTTTTATTATATTATCTGACTTGTATTCTGTACAAGTTTTGTATGGAATGTATTTCAAAATGTGAAATGCAACCTACACAAAATTAATTTTTATATCTTAAAAAAAAAACATATTTGAAAGATAAAATGTTTCTTTAGAACCTATATTATTATTGGGGAAGTATAAACGAGATTCTTTTATTTTTATTTTAAAAAAGCTATTAGTTATGCATAATTTGAGAGTTTAAACATATTTGGCACATTACTATCACTGAATTCGGTAAACTTTCATTTATCTTGCACTTTCTTTTTATGAGAATGTGCCGGACAAACGAAATAAAGCAGGGAATTAAAAATGGACAGAATAAAAAATATCATAAAGTATATTTCTATTCAGTCCATTATTTTTCCGCGTTGTGTGGCGAATCAGTGTAATTACAAATAAAATTGATGCCAAATTTTACCACAAATATCGTGTTTAAATTTAAGAAATAGCTAAAATATTGATATAATTTTACTATTTCTGATCTGTTTTTTTGTCTTCAAATAATTAATTTGGTGAATGATGTACGGAATATATCTGTAATCTACGTTCACATTAACGAAGTTAACCGGGATAAAAGTAACCCCGATCGAGTTAACTGGGAATACAGAAATCGGAATAATTTCAATATTCATACGTGGTTAAGTTAATCGAGATTAACCAGCTGCTCGATTTCTTATAGGCAGGTGGCGCAATAGTGAGGAACACTTTGAGTATGAAGATGGATCTACAAAGTTTAATTCAATATTGCATTAACTTAAATGATAATATGATGTCTTGTACTATATACAACAGTATAATATACATCTAAATTTCTTTTGTTCGACCTAAGATCATCTAAATGTGATTTCCAGATGTTTACTAGCGAATAAATTTCTGTCTGTCCAGTTTACAACCCTTTTATTAGATTTGTTATCCGTGGGTTCCATTTTATTTATGGATTTAAAAACCATAATCATTGAAAATGACACAAATAATCAAACACTTCATTGTGACGTCACTCCCAGTTGAAGAGTTAACTTCGTTCTGGCAACGGAGTTAAACTAACACCATTCTTTGCTAGATGATCGAGGTTAAAGATTTGATCGGAATTAACTTTGATAGTGTGAACGTAGTATAAGCCGAAATATATCCATGTCTATTTTATTTTTCCATGATAGTGCACGATAAATTTATTATTTATCGAGGTTTGTTAATGCTGTTTCCGTTCAAAAACAAAACTTGATCGAGGTTAAAGATTTGATCGGAATTAACTTTGCTAGTGTGAACGTAGTATAAGTCGAAATATATCCATGTCTATTTTATTTTTCCATGATAGTGCACGATAAATTTATTATTTCTAGCCATTTCTTTTTTCTAACGACACATCAATTCGCATACATGTGGGTAAATAAGAATTTATTGAATATTGAATCTTAAAATTTTAAAAATAAATAATAGAATACAAATAAAATTAATATTTAATATGGAGATTATATTTAATTATTTATAGCATAATTTAGGGTTGATTTTAAGAAATGGCTAATGAGATATTGAAAAAAAAGATGGATCCTTTCATTTTTATAAATATAGTATATCTAAATCCTATATGTCTATTTTATCGAATATTTGGCAAGAAGCCTACATTAATTTATAACATTCAGTTTTATTTTTATCTATTAGTTTTTATACCCTTTCTTACCAAAGTAAGATACATTGTTATATTTATTTGTTATTTTAAAAAAAATTATGGCAATTATACCAATTAATCTTACTGAAAAATAAACGGCGAATAAATTCATCAAATTTTCAAAAAATTAAATTACCGTATTAACGAAGTGAATTAAACTAAATCAAATAATTCAGTTTAAGAAAAAAAAGAAAATAATTGAAGTATCAAATGATAAATATTTATTTAATAAATTTCTGATACTTAATACCAATAATTTTATGAGTTCCCGTTAATTTTTATTGAGTTAATAAAAATGAACGGTATTTCCAATATCGGTTTATTGTTGTTTATATATAAAAATAGTGTAATTTAAGCGCGGTTCTAAAGCGAATCATCACTTATTACTGCAGATATAAGCATTCCGTCACTATAAAAATGAATAGTGTAGCTTTAAAAAAGTATTTTCAAATGAAAGGAATGCGCAACTTAGCGAATTCCAATTATAGAAACGTTGCCAAAATTTGAGCTAGTAAAGAGAAGAAGCCATTTACTACCGTATACTCGTGAAACTAATTTTCAAGAATTTTAATATCTTTTTATTCTTACAAACATGTTTCTTTGTGCCAAAACCCTACATTGCATTATACATTCCATTTATTACTGTATTTTATCGTTTTTTGCATCTATATAAATATTTAATAAATATTCATTGTTTAGAAAATTATTTAAAGCAACTTATAATTATTAAATAAATTTTAGGTGAAGGGCGGAAGCGGAGTCAAGTATCTGTTATTCATTCTAGTGAAGTATCTATTAATTGTACAGAAAAGGATTTAAAGTCATTAAATGCTAGCATTGTGGCACCTTCGGGATTGGAAGAACCTTGTTTTCTAAAGAGAATGAAAGATGGACAATTAGGTGAATATGACAAATTTATTTATTAAAATTTTATGTATTTATTCCAGACATTGAATTTTAAATTTTACCAAGTGGATATACCAATATACTAATCGAAAGATATACAAAAATATAACTGATATACTGTTGTTGATTGCTTTATATAGTATTCATGACTTCAGTTCGAAATTCAATCCTTAATTTTTTTCTTAACTTTTTGTTCTCTATATGTGCGAAGAAAAACGGTGCTATACTTGTATTGAATAATTTTCACTTGTCTATATTACCAGGTATGTAGGATTACTATATTTTCGATTTTCTGTTTAGAAAATTAAATGGTTTTAGAAAATCAGTTTAGAGAAAAACAATAAAAACATGAAAGATTATTAATTTTCTTATCTTCTTGCTTTTAATAAATGAAAATTCTAACTAATTTCCGATTAATTTGAATTATTTTCTTTAGTATCTAGCTAAGAGATGTAATATCGATTAATGTTTTAATGTTAAAATTGCGCTAGATGACGATTAGATTAATAATAAACACTTATTTGCAAATTAAATTTAATAATATCTAATCATACGTAATAAAATTAATAAAAATGTTATATATTTTTATGATAATAAAAAACATAAAATTTTGCATCCCTAAGATAAATTCCTGGCTGGGATAAATTTGTTTTGCGTGAAGATGACATTCTTAGTTCAGTAGTTCTTAAAACTATTTTCATTCAATCCTCTGGAATAATTATTCTGCAAAAAAATTTCGTGATTTCTAATCGCTTTAAGATCACGAACTGAAATATATATTATTAAAAAATACTTGCCTAAATGTATTAATTTATTAAAATAATTATTATTTGAACCCGGTGCGTATTTAAGAGATTTGGGAATCATTCTCGAAATTTTCGTTAATAATATTAATTAAACAAAAACAAAATACAGTAGATTTCTTTGGTAAATGATTTATCAGGCGACGGCATAAAAGAGCAATAGTTTTAAATCTGAAAGACCTGATTTAATGCTGGTCCCACTCATTTTTTCATATCTCAGCTTTATCTCAAGGTAAGAGTTGAAGATTAGAAATCAATATAATCCTATCCTTTATATTTTCTCGTAGATGGAGATAGGATGATCATGGGTTTGGATAACTCTAGATAGCCTATTATTACTAGTATAGATATGATATCTAAACTATCATATCATACCAAGGTTTTTAATTCTCTATGAGAAATTTTTTGTAATTAATGTAATAACTGTTATCAAAATTTTATATGATAATTTATAATGAAATTAATGACGAATCTAAACTAAAATTTACGTATGTCACTAATTTAGATAGACCCCTAGCTCTGATCCTACAAGATATTGTAGGATTAGAGCTAAGTATCTGAATTTTAATGATTTAACTGCCGATCGGAGCAATTATGATCATGAAGTATTATTTCGTTAATATTTCTGAACCTAATAGAATGATTTAACACATTCATATCAAATAAAAAACTATTTCTTTACTATAAGTCTGTTTCAGTAAAAAAAATGTTTTAAAGTTCACGAGAATAAAGATAACTACAGTAACTTTTTACACAAAATATCACTATAAAAGATAACATCGGGAGAACGAGTCTGGGAGAAAGGAAGATAAAGAGAATATGATGTCCGGAACAGTGAATGTTACTTTAGTCCCGCGAATAGAAATATTATTTTCAGAAAATATTTATACCTATGTATCAATAATCGCTCTTTCTATCAATTCAGATATCGACCATTTACGATATTATTCACATATATTTTATATTTCTATAATATCGAGTGGTTAATTTTCCAATGCGGATGACGCCATTTTTCAGTAGTAAGTTGTTAAATATCATTTGATAGGGAGATGAGTGTTATATCTGTCAGATGGTCCGGTTTCTCGTATAATATCTAAAGATATGTTTATACTAGGCGAGCACAAACGAATATGCATAAGGAGGAAATGCCAGATTCGGGTATAGTGTAGGCCAGTGTTTCCAAACCTTCCTCAATCAAAGACCGTTTAATTAGCAACCAGTAGACAATACATTATATTGGAAGATGACAAAGTCTGCGGACCAGCGGTTGGGAAACACTGGTGTAGAACGGTGATAAAACCCTAACGAAAAAAATTCATTCGCCTTCAATTATGTTTGGAGGCGAGGTGGTAAACCTATGAACTATCAAAGAAAATTCGTGCTCGAGTATAAACGATCATTTGAAGAGTTATTTTGCCACAAACGAACGAATTATCATTTCGTATTTCTTTCCAACGAGTAAAGAAATATTGGAGCTATTTTTTTTTATTAGTAATTCTGCTAATTTATTATGATAATATTAAAGTTCTGATTGTCTTTTCACTGTACAGTAGTAGAATGGAAAGCAATATGAAAACTATAGTGTGTATAAATGAAATAAAGATTTGACAAACTTTTGTTATATTTTCCATGTTCTTGACAGAAATGAAAGAGCACTATTTGGAAAATTCTTATTACTAGTATGTAATATGTGAAATAGTAAGATGAATTACTATCTTCTTTTTCCCAGATGCTTATTCATGGTGATAAAATTGTTTAATTTATACTTTCAATGGAAATTAAATAGTTAATATTATATACAGTGGTAATTCGAATTTACTAACAATAGTAGAGACGAATCGCTGACAAACAAATACATTGGTAGATAGTGTAAACGCTTCACTTACCAACATAGATAAACAGTGAGCACTGGCTATATTGTAGCCAATGCTCACTGTTTATCACTGAACGAGCACCTTGTAGCCGCTACAAGGTGCTCGTTCGCTTGCGCTAGCCTAGTGTAAATCTATCTTAAGAATCACCGATATTTACAAGTTATCTAATAATTTTAATAACAATTTGATATTTAAAATTATTTTTATTTTTAATTACGTAATTAATATTAAAAAAAAAAATTAAAAGATACTGTATATCAGCGCCGGATCTAGGGTGAGGCGAGCGAGGTAGTAGCCTCGGGCAAAAATTATGAGGGAGTGTGAAAATGAAGTTGCAATTTCACACACAAGCTTAATTATATTATTCTTAACAATATCTGGTTCTATAGAATCGGTCTACAAAGACATAATGGTTATTTTTCTAATGGATAATACTTATCTAGGAAGAGAAACCCGTGCGAATTAAATTGTTATTATTTATATGATTGAATCATAGTCTATCTAAACAAAATAAATATTTATGTTTCCCTCATCGGCATATCAACATCAGGATATCATAATCGCAAATATGCTTTATTTATTATTGTTTTTAACATAGATACCACTTTATTTTCATTAAAAGCTGTATATAATCCTAGTCTAGGTTTACTGTCTCTCAACCCAACTCAAGTTTTTTGTATTTTTCTTAGTGACTATGTATCTGATATCATCACATTCCTAATTCCAAAGTATTAGATATATTTACGTATTTATATGCGTGAATGAAGAAGAGAGGGAATGCCATTTTTAATGTTTCCTCAGAAGACAAAATATTTAAATCCGGCCCTGATGTATATATATATAAAATTACATATATATTGTATTATTTTTATATTTTAAAACTTAAAAGAGAGGGAGTGCCTTTTTTAATGTTTCCTCAGAAGACAAAATATTTAAATCCGGCGCTGATGTATATATATATAAAATTACATATATATTGTATTATTTTTATATTTTAAAACTTTAATTTTTTATATTTGCTATATAACGTATATCATAGCCTAACAGATCAAAAACTTAACACAACTAAACTATAAAAAAAAATTTAACGAAGGCAGGCCATTTGAAATAAATTCAAAAGCAAAGTAGGCCATAATGTTGCCGTACTTGATTTGAAAAAAATTTTTTTAATTTGAAAACTTTTTAAATAAATTTGAAAATACGATTAATAATTTTATTTATGTGCTTGATTAGATTCGTTGTAATTTTTGGTTCACTAAAGTTTGTCATTTACGGTTTCGTTGCAGATTTTAAACATTCTAAAAATATATACACACTCCCGTATTTCGGGTTAAAAGCTACTTCTTTAAAAGCGTTAGCGGGCCAAGTAAAACTATCTTTACGGGCTGTAATTCTCAAACACTAACCTATAATGGATATCCTATAACTGGGGTGGCCAACCTGTGACACGCGTGCCTAAAACAGCATGCTGGTGAACTTTTTTCGGCAGGCCAAACATGGAATCGATATACAATATTGTTTAAAATTCGGAGGCAGTTTTTACCAAAATTTAAGCCAATTTTGGCACGCAACTTTAAAAAGATTGGCTACCCGTCCTATAAGGTATAAAATTATTATTTACATTTTATTAACGCTTCAATGTAAGGAAAAAATGTTGAAATTGAAGTTTATTCTATGTTTTTTTGGGAAATGTTTAATAAAAAAAAAGTTTTAAAAACATTTATATATTTCGATGACGTTTTACCTATATCAATTTTTAATTAATCTATTATAAAATGATCAATTATTATAAATATAAATGAAAATCACGTGAAATTTGTTTCTATGTTAACATTTTAATTAAAGAACCTCTTAAATAATTGATATCCCATATTGCTGGATATTACAGTTTGTCCATATAATTTTTTTGGAACTTAATACTCATATTATCTTTCTACCAGAAATTTATTAGTTATAATACTAATGAAAGTTTTAGATAATATATAATATAATTATCTGCTGACTGATTTTGAATTTTGTCGAGAGTTATAAAGGAAAAAGCAGACGTACCCAAATTGTTCCAATTTTGAAACTTAAATCTAACTTAATTCTCTGTAATATTTGCTTTTATTAAGAAGAAAAGCTCTGCCACAAGGAGAAACAAGTTTGATTTTTGTCTTTCCAAAAAATATCTTTTTTATCAATTTGCAAACAAAACAATTAAATTTAAAATTATGTAAATGCAAATATTTGTGATTATACTTATCCTTTTAATAAAAAACCTTCAGTAAATCTATTAATGTGAGTAATATTCTTAAATTCGATAATTAACTACATAATTAATTAATATATATTTAATAATGGAATTCTATATAGATCCTCATCCTATTATATGCAAATCGTTTATCTTTCTTAACATACTTCCATATTATCAAAAGATTCATCTTCCACGGAGACAAATTTCAAATATATTCATATTAAGAACATTGATTTTATTCTTCCAAAATAATTTTTATCTATCATTTATTTTTATACAAAAGATATTAAACATTTTTCATTAGTACACTGTTTAAAATTTTCTTAATCCAGACAAAAATATTGTTTTCTCAATTTCAAATATCACTAGACTTTATATTTTATGTGATTGTATTTAATATTTGGTTTAGAAATAAACCCAACACTTAATGATAACTTGGCCAAAAATGAACAAAACCAAACCCAAACTAATATATGAAAATTATTTGATGTATTCATTAATATCGTCTGTTAAAATAATAAATTGTTATGAAAATTATATAAATGTTTACTATATTTAATTTTAAATAATAAATTGTTATGAAAATTATTAGATAACTTATAACTATCGATGATTCTTCGATATCACGGTATAAATCAGACCAAGTGTCAGATATGACGCATTTATCTTTTAAATCATCTCTCTGTCACGTGGTACTTAGCAGCTTACTATTGAAAAATGGCCTCAAATCCTCATTAGAAAATTAACCATTCGATATTGTAGAAATATACGAAATGTGTGTAAATAATATGGTAATGGTCGATATCTGAATTGATAGAAAAAGCGTTTACGCAGATATAAATATTTTCTGAAATTATTGTGTCTATTGGCCAGAATAAAACCGAATGTTCGCTGTTGTGACGTTTATCTGCCACTTTTGAATTTTTTTCTTTTTCAGTCATTTATATGCTTTTGCGCGCTTTTAATTTTTTTTGTTTGTACTCCCACTGTCTAGGCAGCAGAACCAAAATAAATTCCACGAACCAACAACGCTATCATCCGATTTCGTCAAGATTTTCATTAATTATAAATATATTCATAATTATGTCTGTGTCACTTCGAACTATAGTTCGTTGAAGTTAGAATGTTTTTCTTTCATCGATATTTTTTCGTTGTTTATAGTTTACTGCAATCGTGATACTGCCTTATATTTTTAAAACTTTCTATTTTCTAATTTTAAGAATTTTTTCGTGAATGATTTATGAATAAATCGATATTAGCAATAAAAAATGTCTATAATTAATGTAAGACAATAATAATAATATGTTACAAAATAAATGATATGTATATATTTATTTACTGTCCTGTTTCACCTATCCCATTATTTACGTGTTAAGATGACCTCGTTTAACGCTGTTTCATTTAGCGCTTGGTTTTTCTGGAACGTTTCCCTCGCGTTAAACGGGGTCTTACTGTATTACAACATATTAATTTGTATTTGATAAAGTTTTATTATTTAATTTAAAATGAAAATAAAGTAATATTGAAGTTTAGTAAATCTTAATTCGAAAATTTGTTTTTATTTTTGTCTAAATTACCAGGCTGTGTAATCCTCGATTTTAATCCGCTTTTAGAGAGTAAAAATAGAGCAAAAATGATCAATACTTCTCTGGGCTTTTCATCCAATGCACCCTCCTAATAATAGTTTTCGACGCTTGAAAATCTACCATTCATAATGTTTTATGGCACAAAGGAAGAGCACTAAACGGGGTGTTCTTCAGTCCATTGATGAGATGGCCAGACATTTCGCTTTTTGTTCATACTATTTAGCCAACGTCCAAATTACTGTATTTCGCCGTAAATCTGTCATGGCCAGTAAGAGAAATAATATTCTAATGAAAATTCCAACGTAAAAAATAAGGCGAGGAAAGCTTTGTTTAACCATGTTAAGCTAAATATAAACTTAATTTAAGAAAATATTAATAATAGAAATCAAAAAAATCAAAATTAAAAAAGTCTTCGGCTTACGTCAGAATCGACTTACGACGGAGACATTGTAACGGAACCCCTGTCGTAAGTCGAGGACTACTTGTATATCTCCGATATAAATGAATAATATTCTGATATACAAAACATGAAAAAATAAGATGCTTATGTTCGAAATAAGCAAATCTCTGGTGAAAACGTAGGACTCAGTGAGTCGAGATTGAAAAGCCAATAATAAGAAAAGAGATGACTAATCTTTCCTAATGTTTTGATTAAATTGTTTATTATTATTGTAAAAATGAAATTTTAAAAATTTAAAGTTAAAAAAATTATTTCTAGGTTTGGAAAACATTCTGCGCTTACATTTTCCGCCGTAAATGTTTTTAATATCTAATTTTAAGTGAAAGAGAAAATTTTGTCGAAGGTTGCAAAGAAACATGAACAATGATTTTAGAAACAAAATACAAAGCGCGGTCAATAATTTCTACAACTTATTTATTTTAAAATTAATGGATATTATTAAAATAAACTTCTAGCAACATTTGTATTAATTTTATTTTATCGTATAAATGATATAAAAAATCATTTAGAAAATCTATCAAAATGGTTCAATTGAATATCGTAGCAATAATTGTTACATCATTCTTGGCAAAACACGACAGCCTATCGTCCCACATTCATTTTATTCCCCGGACTTGGCACCATATCACTTTTTTTTATTCGACAAAATGAAAAAAAGCCATTAAAATAAAAGAACTTTTCGGAAATTCACCATAAGTTGAGCACGCTGTCACCAAATTCTAACAGGTATGATGCAAATAGGTAACAACGCATTATTTTTTCCTATCACAATTTTTTATGTTTTGCAAGAATATTATTTCTTTCTCTCGCTTTTTTGAAAATTTTGGAGAAATATTTTTATAATTTTAATGGTAAAATATATTATGCCAACAAGTATTTAGTGATATAATATGTTGAATCTTTCACCTTTTTGTTATTATTTCTCTCTCTCTCGCTTTTCTGAAAATTTTGGAGAAATATTTTTATAATTTTAATGGCAAAATATATTATGCCAACAAGTATTTAGTGATATAATATGTTGAATCTTTCACCTTTTTGGTAAAGCAAAGTGAAAAACTTGAAGAATGCTCAAATAGATCCAAAAGTTCTATATTCAAGCAGTGTTTCATATTTTAAAATTTCAGGTATTTCTTTTACGCCACGGGAAAAGGGCGAACATTCCGTTCACGTCAAACGTTTAGGAAATCACGTAAGGGGAAGTCCTTTTAAAATCAGTGTAGCGGAGAAAGAGATAGGAGATGCTTCTAAAGTTAAAATTTACGGAAATGCATTGAAACAAGGAGAAACCAATATCGATAATGAGTTCGTAGTGGAAACAACAAATGCGGGTAAGCTTTAAAGATTTTTGTTAAACGAATGTAAAGTTACGTTAATATTACATACATTTTACCCTTACACTAGGTTACGGAGGACTGAATTTTTCCATCGAAGGACCCAGCAAGGCAGAGCTTGATTATGAAGATAGAAAAGACGGAACTATTAGGTTTACTTACTCAGTCACCGAACCGGGCTATTATATCGCTAATTTGAAATTTGCCGATCATCACGTGAAAGGTGAATAAACTTAACATTTTATTTATTGTTCTATTATGTTTCGTACAGTTTTATTTTTTGATCTTTAGGAAGTCCGAGTGCTATCAAGGTAACCGGAGAAAAATCTAACATCCAAAGAGAAACTATCAAAAGATTTAGGAAACCCGCTCCAGTGGTAGAAGCGGGTAGCGAATGCAAATTATTTTATAAAATGACCGGTAAGTATCTTACTTTTTTGTTAAATAAGTGTATTGGAACTGGCTAATTACGGCTCGATACCTTAGGAACGGTAGCCTTCGACATGGCGGCCAAATTCACCGCTCCCAACGGCGATATAGACGACGCAGAAATCATTGACAAAGAAGATTCCCTCTACGCCATACATTTCATACCCAAAGAAGTGGGTAACTACGTGGTCAGCGTTCGTTACAAGGAAATGCATATTCCTGGTTCTCCCTTTCAATATACAGTGGGGCCTTTTTTGAATTTTGGAGCGCATCGAGTCCACGCCGGCGGCTTTGGATTGCAGAGAGGATTAGCCAACGAACCTTGTAAGTTGACCTTCTAATTTTTGAACTTTTAACTGTACTTTGCGTCTTAAATATTATCTGATTTATTGTCTAAGGCGAATTTAACGTGTGGACTAGAGAGGCGGGTGCCGGTACACTGGCTATATCTATGGAAGGCCCCTCCAAAGCCGAATTAGACATGAAGGACTTAGGGGACGAAACCACCGCTCTGGTGTCGTATATCGTTACCGAACCAGGTAATCTCTAGATTTTTTTATCTAAATTTAAGAATCATTTGTTAAACTATTATTGTTTGTATTTCAGGAAACTACCGCATAGGGATCAAATTTAACGACGAACCCATTCCCGACAGTCCATTTAACATTTTTGTCATGGCTCCAGTAGGAGAAGCTAGGAAGATAGAGTTGGGTCGTATGCCCGATAGTAGCGCTCTTCAAGTAAATAAGCCCATCGCATTTAACATCATAATGAACGGCGCTAAAGGAATGCTGGACGGTAAAACAATTTCGCCTTCGGGTGTTGAAGACGATTGTTTCGTGGCTCCTGTTGATGAAGGCAAGTTTTGGCTTAATTAAAAAGAAAATAGAGTATATCATTAATTATTTTTTTGTTATACAGTATTTTATATTACAGTATTTAGTTTGAATTTTCCAACTGTTATCGAAAATAGAAACAACTGTTGGTTTTATGCAATTATTTTCTGAGTTTAGTTATACAGTATATTTTTCGTTTAGTTTAAATTAAGCTGCCGAATCTCGCTAAGGATATGTTTGGCAGCGGCCACTTCGAACCCCATCACCACACGTAATGGGGTCAACAGGAAGGTCGAAGAATGGGGTTCAACGGACTGGTATATATATTTTTGGATTTGCATCATTTCTCTATGACCACAAATCCGTATCGTTTATTCTATATATCATAATTAATAAATCAAAATTTTATTATAAAAAATATATTTGATAAATTCCGTTATATTAAATCAACATTATTATTTAACGATAAAATAGTATTTCATCCGGAAAATCTAAGGTAATCATACATTTAATTATAATAAAAGCAAAAAACACAAAAGAATTACAATATTTACAGTATCACAATTTCGATTATTTAAATTTTCGTTATTTTCAGGACAAAGTTTAATAATAATTTTTTTTCTTGCGTTTTCATCTCAAGTGCTAATTTATACTAACTTACTCTAAGAAATTTGAACATTATTTTATATAGGTATATATTTAATTTTCACAACTTAGTTTATGCAGTTCGGGAGTTCATTCTCGAATACAAATGATAATATAATAATTATAAACATTAAATAGCGTTATGCAAATTTAAATTATAGAATATTAGTATCTGGCATGAAAAGAATAGAGCAAAAGAGAGAAGGCGAAGAAATACCAGTAGTTCTGGAAAAAATAATCGCCTACTTTCTGAACTGTCCTTTATTTTGACAAGAAAAGAATTGATTAATAATAAAAAACATAATTCTCGATTGGGATTCATTAGCGTGCCAGGCTCATTTGCCCAATCATTACTGTGACAACGATAAAAAAAAATAAAACGTCATACTCATAAGTGAATTTAATAAATCAGCAGAGAATGGGTTATATATTTCTATAATATACAAGAAAAAATTAATATTTATCAATAACATTAATAACCGAATTATTTTGAAAGACAAAGACTATATTCTTTACTGATAACATGATAGATATCATTTCATATGGCTAAACCCTCTAAATTCTGGATAACTGGTCACTAAAATTCTTGAGGCAGGCTAGATCTAAAACACCAAAATTCAGGTAATCGGCTAACATATGAGAATTCAAATGTTTAGAAAATTGCCATTGGTTATGTTAGAATATTATTTCGGTTTCCATTAAATAGTAATAATGTATATCGGAATTGTTCAAGTTTAATTACTATTTGAATTTATAAGAACATTCATTCTTATAAATTAACACAGAACAATAAAGATGAACGACTCCTGAAAAAGTCTTGATTTTAATTCAATGATATAGCAACTAAGATAATAAAATAAATGTAAAAATTTTTGTTATATGTATTTTACATTTATACAGCCATTTAATTGTTACTTTTTTAAACATTTCTAATTTTTTTCAATTTAAAAATAAATATTTTTAAATTTTTAATTAAATCGTGAATTGTACGAGGAATCTTTTTTAAATTTTTTTGATTAGTCGTGAATATTTTTCACCAAGTAATCAAAAAGATTTCTCTTACACTGTTTCTTTATATTTTTATATTAAAAAAACGATTGTCGTCATATAATAAATTTTCGAATATTCAGTTGAAAATGAATACTTATCATATAGTGAATATTTTTCACCGAGTAATCAAAAAGATTTCTCTTACACTGTTTCTGTTGAAAAATCTTTATATTTTTATATTAAAAAAACCGATTGTCGTCATATAATAAATTTTCGAATATTCAGTTGAAAATGAATACTTATCATATTTTTAGTTTAATGCTAACCATTACTTAGATACTCCACTGGTTATATAATACTGTGTATTAATATACAGTATACTGTACAATCTAATCAGTCAAAAATTGCCTCTTATGCTAGGAAACATATAATATCCATATTATGTTGAAAGAATCGTTTATTGAAGTTTTATCTTAATTTTTGGAAGTGTTTTATCTTATATTTAATTTAAAAACTGTATCTAAATTAAAATATTTCGTATTTAGCGTTCTGTACATTTTCATTCATATTTAAATGTGTTCTACAGATTTATACGTAACTTTATGGTAATTTCAACTCTATCCATATACTTTTCATAAAAAGTAGAAAATTTAAGTTTAACTATATGAAATTGATCTATAACATTATTCGATAATAACTGTTCAGAAAAATAAAATAAAATCATATATTTCAATGCAGTAAATGAATTTTCTATTCTTACTATAGATAATGAAAAACAGCATCATTCATTATTTCATTATATAAAAACTAAAAAGATTATCTTATTATAATATATAGCAATGATAAATAAAAACATGCTTTTTTACTCAGATAGTTATCATATAAAGATTTTAGAAGTATGTTACCAAAGATTTGCAAATTACTTTTATAGTTTATTGATCATAGTATTTCTTTCAAGAAACAAAATAATTTAAATATCATAATAAAATATGAAATTATTGTATTTTCTGCTAATCATGCTTTTTTCCTTTGTCGTTCTGTTTTTTACAACAGCAACGTACGTACGTGCGTGCGTGCGTGCGTGTATGTATGTATGTATGTATGTATGTATGTATGTATGTATGTATGTAACTTTTTATTTAAAATCTAAAAAAGATATTTAGGATTATGATATATATAAAAAATTTGTCAGACATTCGGCATAGACTTTTTTAAATTTTTTTGTTCATTTCATTACTTTCTAAAAATAAAATCAATATTCTAAAAATAAAATCAATGCATAGATTTGTCAGACATTCGGCATAGACTTTTTTAAATTTTTTATTCATTTCATTACTTTCTAAAAATAAAATCAATATTCTAAAAATAAAATCAATGCATAGATGTACGTACGTACGTGCGTGCGTGCGTATGTATGTATGTATGTATGTATGTATGTATGTATGTATGTATGTATGTATGTATATATATAAAAAATTTGTCAGACATTCGGCATAGACTTTTTTAAATTTTTTTGTTCATTTCATTACTTTCTAAAAATAAAATCAATATTCTAAAAATAAAATCAATGCATAGATATTACAAATGAATATAAATATTAAATAAAATGCTATCTTAATACACATAGATAGTAAATGAAATGAATGATTTCTATTAAATAATATTTATTAAATCACAAAATGATTTCTTACAAGAGAATTTCTTTTCTAAACTTCATAATGTTTTCATTTTACTTAAAGCCATCTTTAGAATTATTAATAGAAGGTAACAAATAACAACAACAAACTTTAAAAAACAAATTATCTTTATAAAAAAAATGCTATTTTTGCAATATTTTAGTAATATGTACAAGTTTAATTATTATCCATAATTTATTTCATAGCAAATTTTTATTATATTCATCAAAATCAATTTAAAAGAATTATAATATAGGTGTGAAATCAATATTCTATTGATTTAATTATGGTTGATTAAAGTAATATTAAATTAGCATGTATATATAAATTATTAAGCTAATGCTATTCCAACATTTGTAGCTCGAGTTCTTGTTGATAAATATTAATTTTTTTTTACAATTTTCTCATCTTCAATGGTAATAAAATAATTTTCTTAAATGGTTATATATATATATATATATATATACAGTGGATTCTGCTTAATTGGGACATGTCAGGCCAAGCCATTTTGTCCCAATTAAACGAAGTAATAATAAATTGTAAAATATGTAATTCGTAGGCAAATAAATAATAGATAAAAAATAATAATAATTAGGTACTTATTTTAATGATTTATTAAAATAGGTACCTACTAATAATTAGGTACCTATTTTAATGATTTATTAAAATAGGTATCCTAATGTAATTAGGTACCTATTTTAATGCTTTATTAAAATAGGTACCTAATTATTAGTTTTACCAATCTCAGTCTTCAATACTGGGCCGCTGATATTCACGCTTCACCCTCTATCTATAGAAATCTATTGATCTAATGCTTCTTTGACTTCTGAATCCTTTCCATCACTTTCTTTAGGACGTTCCTGGAATTTCTTTCTGTAATGCCCACTCCTTACGCAGTTGATTTTTTTTGTAGGAGACAGTCTATGATAGATTTTGGTTTATTTCAGCCAGTCTATGATGGCTTGTATTAAATGGCTGGCTTTTAATTACAAAAGTTTAGAAACTGACATGAAGTCAAGAATGGATGGTGGAAAAACATTTAATAAGCATTTATAAATGGCTCAAAACAAGAATACATAATTTGCACAAGTGTAGTAGGATAGCGACAATCACGTGATGTTTCCTCTCATTTAAATAAAAGATCTTGTTGTAAAAAAATTTAATTAATTATAATACACAGGGACAAAAGTTTACAAACTCTGCAGTTGGGAGACAAAAGTATAGAAACAGTCTGTTGTCAGCTAAATTAATATTTTGTAGGATTCCCTTTTTGCTGAATAAGGGATGCAATTCTATGTGGCATGGATGTGACAAGATTGTAACAATCATGGGGGGTGATTGACACCCATGCATCTTGAACTGCAGCAGCCAACTCCTCTTTGGATAGAACCAACATTTTGCGACTTTTCATTTCATCATTCTCCAGATGTTCTAGATAGGATTCATGTCTGGAGAGTTGCCAGACCACTCTAAAACATCAATATCCTGTTCATGGAACCACTCCTGTGTCACTTTTGATTTGTGAGCAGGTGCACCATCCTGTTGGAAGATGAAGTCATTGTCTGGGAAATAAAAATTAGCACTTGGCAATAGATGATCAGCCAAAATAGTTTTATATTTTTCTGAATTCACATTCCCATCAATGATTTGAAAAATAGACTCCTCAGACCTTCAGATGTCAATATTCCAAAGACCATAATAGAAAGGAGATGTTTAACAGTTCAAGATTAACATTCAGGAAGCAGTTTTTCATTTTTTTGCAAAGTATCTTCTGTGTTCCATCATTAATGATTCAGAATTAGCATTCATCATTAAACATAACCTTCTTCCATCTGTCTTCATCGCAACTACTGTAATTCTGCACCCATTTGAAATGCCTGTATTTCATAGATACAGTTAGATATGGTTTCTTCACAGGGTAAAAATGTGTAGCCAAGTTCTTTTATTTGTCTTATGATTGTTTTCACTGAAACATCTTTGTTTGTTTAGCACTGAATATCACCTCTGGTTGATTTTCCTTATGGTGTTTCTTCTCATTTTTGGTATCAGGAGTTTTAGCACTATGTCATTCCTTTTTATTACTTGGGGACATCCCGATCTCGGCTTCACTCATGTACAGCCTTCATTGTTAAACCATTTGATGATCTTGCTGACACTTGCTTCATTTATACCCAGTTGTGCAGCAATTGTTATCTATTGTCTTCCATCTGAATACAGTTTTATTACTGTCTTCCTGACAGCTTCAGTCAGTTTTTTGTCATGACATTGTATGAAGCGACTGAGTTGAAATATTTGGCTTTCTGTTCCTTAATATAAAGGCAAGATTATGATTTGTATATGACATTTTCCCATGAAAATTTTTGCATTTTGCATGAATCCCTCTATGTTTCTTCCCACTGTTTCTAAAGTAGAGAAACAGTGAGAAGAAACAAAAGTTTAGAAACTTCAGGAGTATTTTAGGAACAAAAGTTTAGAAATTCCGTTTCTAAACTTTTGTTCCTAAGTGTTATAGTTAATTTATTTTTTTTACAACAAGATCTTTTATTTAAATGAGAGGAAATGTCATCTGATTGTTGCTATCCTACCACACCTATGCAAATTATGTATTATTGTTTTGTGCCATTTATAAATGCTTATTAAATGTTTCTCTACCATCTGTCCTTCACTTCATGTCAGTTTCTAAACTTTTGTCTCTAAGTGTATCATAAGGTAATTCATTTATCTGGATTTTATCACTGACAAAGGACATGGATTAAATTCAAATCAGATGTCTCAAAATTTTCTTGATGGGTCCAGCCCAATCATTGATCTACCTACTGAAAGTCCTTATTTATCAATCAAAATGATTTTATATTATGAAGTACTTTTGGATATTAACCCCATAATCAGTAAACTACAGACTTAAGAAGTAACAATTGGAAACCATCTGAACTTAACCATCCTTAATCCCTGCCCACACCATGATAAATAACACTGTCCTTTCCCCTGACTACAAGAAACACATGCATACCAATCTAATAAAGGAAGCCCAAGTAAATGCTATTATACCATTAAAAAGAAATGTTACACAATCAAGATATAAGAAATAAACACATGAAACATACAAATCAGGCAGCACGGAGTTGCCTATCTGATGCACTTATACAAATGCAGGTTGGCATCAGTAGTGTGATGTGTTCAATTGCTTTGGGTAAAGTAAAATTTTACCTTTTAAACTGATATATTGGTGCTTGTATTATAATAATTTATTTTATAATACAAATATATTTAAAGTTTCAATAAAATATTTATTTTGGCAAATGACATTAATATATCAGTAACTAAAAATCAAAGATCATCTAATTTATTGGTTTCAAATTTTTATTGAATTTTAAGTGCTAAAGTGGGGTTTTGCATTTTTACCGATTTTCAAACTCTGAAGTCAAGGAGATCGGCTTATACATGGTATGGCTTATATTTGAGTATATATGATAGTAATAAGATTTATTTCATTATAACATCAAATGAATATATTGATCATATTAAAAATTGACAATATTTTTTGGAATGATAACTAATAGTGTGCATTTTCCTTGCATTATAAATAAAAACATTAAATCTAAATATAAATACCTATTTAATAACAAAACTAATGCAATACAAATGTTGTTCTAATAATGAATAGAATGCATTGTAAATTTACAAATACATTCTGTTTATTTTGTTTGTAAGCTGAAAATTTTATAAATTGAAATTTGCTCTTAATGTGAACTTAAATGTACAGAACACATTATCTACACAGTATTGTATAATATATGTTATTGATTGGATCAACTTAAAGTTCATTATTTCAAAGATTTGAACATTAATGTACAATTATATCATGAGGATTTTAATAGAAGCTCCATCATTTTGAAATATTGTAGTAAAATACTAAATAGCTATGTAGTTTTATGATATATTTGTTGTTAAAATATTTTGTTATTATAATGTGTTTAAAATTTTTATATAGTTTTTAAATTTTTTAAATTTGATGATAAAATGATATGTTCATATTTGAGGAAAGTCTGTATAAATTTATATAAAATTAAAAATACTAATGACTAGTATTTATATGGGTCAGAACCAATAAATTATGTATATCACTGATATTTATGGAAAAGCCAATTTAATGTAGCATGATTTAATAATTAAACTATTATTTTGATTAATTAATTAATTAATTTCAGTATAAAAATCTGCCCAAATCTGAGATAATGCCTCAGCATTATATTTGAACTAATTCATTATTGTATTGATAAAATCATTAATACAATGATGAAATAATTCTATAAATAATGATTTATACAATAGATTAATTGATACAGGCATATATTACTATTATGGCTGTATCAATTAATCTAATGTATATATCATTATGACTGTCATCAGTATATCTATTATTAGTTAGACCCAATCATTTCATTATTATTTAATACAAGATGCAGATTACCATATATACTCGAATATAAGCCGATCCGTGTATAAGCCGACCCCCCCCCGACTTTGAAGTTTGAAAATCGGTAAAAATGCGTAACCCATGTATAAGCCTACCCCGACTTTAGCTCTTAAAATTCGATAAAAATTTGAAAACAGTAAATTACATGATTTTTGATTTTTAATTACCAATGTATTAATGCCATTGGCCAAAATAAATATTTTATTGAAACTTTAAATATATACATATAAAATAAATTAATAATAATACAGACAGCAATATATCAATTTAAAAAGTAAAATTTTACTTATATTACAGACAGCAATATATCAATTTAAAAGGTAAAATTTTGTTTTACCTGAAGTGATCGAGCACATTGCGTCGCCAACTCCAACTTGCATTTGTATAAGTGCATCAGATAGGCGATGCCGCACTGCTTGATGCGCTGTGACGCAGAAATTCTCGACAATAATCCAGCTAAAGTGATCCAACGTGCACCTACATAAGATTCTTGGATTATTGTCGAGAATTTCTGCCTCATGATGTATCAGGCAGCACAATGTCGCCTATCTGATGCACTTATACTGTATAAATGCAGGTTATATTCGGTGTTGATCGCCACAGATAAAATAAAATTGTACTCCGAAGCGAGATTGATGTCAGTGTATGACATCATCCTTAGGATGACGTAGCTTCAGAAAATATCAAGTTAACGAATAGTAATAAATTTTTATAATTTACATAAAAATATTTTATTTTTATTGTTGTTATTGAATAACTGTTTTCTTTTCTAAAAAAAGTTCATATTATCACATTAAAAATTCCATTAGAATACGTCTACGTCACACGACTCTGAAGAAACTCTTCTTTCGTTTTGCCTATAGTTGAGTTGAGTTCGTATTCAATCAAACCTTCAATCCTATTTTAAAATGAGTGGATCCCCCAAACGATGACGTCATACGCTGTTAGGATGACGTATGCAACATGATTTCTAGACGTTAAGCATGCAATTTCAAAGTTTTGATTTTGCTTACGATGAACTTTTTTGATAGAAGTTATTTTTCAGTACAGATTTTAAATAATTATTATTTTTCTGTAATTTTAAACATTATTTTAGTTACTTTTTAATCTAATTAAATCATCAATGGGTTAAATATAATAAGTACTTATCGATTACTTGATGAGTTAAATATAATAAGTATTTATCGATTACTAATAAATGAATTAAAACCATTCTTAATTAATAATAATGAAAAATAACCAAAATGAATATATTTTTTCACTCAAATACAAATCCAAGATAAGATTCTTGATTGATTGTCGAGTTTTCATGTCACGCTGTATCGGGCAACGCAGCATCGCCTATCTGATTACGGTATATAGACGCAGGTTGGAGTCGGCGGCACGATGCCCTCGATCGCATTGGGGTAAGATAAAATTTTACTTGGTATCATATTAAATGAATTATTGCAAAATTTCCTTAATATCTTCAGGAGACGTTCAATAAGTTATGGTTTTGCTTATTACTTCAATTTCTCCAGCCACAAAAAACGCTCAATAAGTTATGGTTTTGCTTATTACTTCAATTTCTCCAGCCAAAAAAAAAAGTGTTGAATTTTTTGATCCGTATATAAGCCCAAAATTTCCCTTCAGAAATTTTTTTTTGAGAAAAAACCTCGGCTTATACACGAGTATATACAGTAATTCAAAAATTATTCTAAATTAAAAATAATTACAGTATCTGCAAAATTATTTAGCTATTTATTGATTTAATTTTGATATCTATTTATTATGTTTTTTTATATGAAACTAAAATAATTTAAATAATAAAAAGAAAAATTCAATATGTTTTTTACCTTTTGTAATAAAGGTTCCATTAATATTTTTAAAGCTTGTGGTATACTGTTTTTCAAATTGGAATAGTCTTCAAGAATATACTGCCAAAAATTAAAATTCTTTATTACTTTAATTGATAGAAAGTTTAAGCACGAACATTTCAATTTTCCTTTTATAATTATTTATATTTTTTTAATTTAAGGTAGAAATTTTTAAAAACTACAGTATTAAATTAAAATCTATTAAAACATTATAAGTACAAAGTTAAAACAACTTTTCTAACCTTTTGTTTTGCTTAATGGAATTAATTTTTATAAATTATAGAAAACTATTATACATAATCTATTAAAACAAATCATTAGGAAATTATTTTCAATATCATATCAAATTTAATTTAATAGAAAAAATAAATAATTCTTCTAAAATCCACATATACTGATTTTTACAAACTAATTGTCAAATATCTTTTCCAGTGTAGTAGATAATAACATGCAAATGTTTAAAAAGAAATTCTTATTATATAATACATATAATTGTGAATGTACTGAATAGAGAATTTTAGCAAAAGTGTAATTGTTAAGATTATATTTTATAAAAAGTTTATAAGATATATAATTAAAATGTATATTATTATTTTATGTAATTTCTAAATAACATTTTAGTAATAAATAGTAAGAATAACAGAATACAGGTTGAACACTGATTTCCTAGACACTGATAATTCTGCACCTCTTTTACTCTAGACAAAATGATCAGAGCACAAAATCCCTGATAGTGCCTAACTAACTGATGCAATGCAGAGAAAACTCAAAAGAAAACATTAAGTAATTTTGTTTTAATTGATTATAAACTTACAAAATATATGAAATACGATATTAAATATTGATGATGTAACTTAGATGCAATATCTGAAAACTATAAATGTCTCAGATTCATTTCTTTATTATATTTAACATAATTTTTAAAATCAAAAGTAGAATCAAATTAAAAATCCAAATTTTGCAGTAATATGTATTCCACTGTATATACAGTAAAATGATCCCTTGTTTTAGCCATATTTGTTTTTATTTTAGTATTAAACATAGAAATAATCTTGAATTACATCACATAAATTCTTATTTGAATGTACAATTTTATAAATTATCTAAATAATTATTAATACAATTTCAGACTTAAGCACATTAGTACAACTGATGATGGTAAATCTTAATACCGAAAGTACTTTTGTTCTTTAAATAAATTTGAATTATTTCTCACTGCCTAGTGTGCTTAAGTCTGAAACTATATTAGAAAAGAAAAAGGCAGTATATTAGTATAACTTTATGGTAAATAATTACTGTATTATTTGTGAAATATTCTTCGTTATATAATTTTCTTCTCAAGATTTGGAAAAGAAAATTAAAAAAAATTTTATTTTCTGGTCTTGATTTTTATTATAGTACAATGAATCCCCATATAATGCATTCCCCTTACAATTAGTATTACATAATGAAAAAATTATACTAATACTCATAGAACCTGATAAATACCCTTGTATAACATGTTAGATAAATTTAAAATTTTGACACATTTTTCAATTTTTTTTGGAAATGCAATACAATATTTATATCTAAATTATGTATACGTAGGGAATTTAATAGTTATAAAAGAGATAAAAGTTTACCACAAAAGATTAAAATGCACATTTAAAGATATAACAGAAAAGAATTTCTATTGAGTTTTAAATCAAAACAAAAATTCAAATAAAAATAGTGCTTCACTATTTAATATTTATTCATTGTTACAGCTATCCACAAATAAATTCCAACAACATTGTTTTTTTAATATTGGCTGCATAGATTTATTGCTTGAAGAGTCAATAATTTCATCTTTATTATTCTTGTTATTTAAAAGTGACACCTTTTTCAAATTATATTTGACTTGAAAATATGAAGATAGACAATCAAACAATTTCTTTTTAAATTTGACAAAATGCTTTGCTGACAGTCACTATTCATAAAATGGATTTCTAAGTTTTTGACTATTTTTAATCCTTTATTTAAATTCTTTATAGTAAAATATTGGTCTGGTTCATTAAAAATTTGGAATGAGTTTTTTTCATTCATTATGAGAATCAAAGCAATTTGCTAATTTTATTACAATAATTAAAATAACTTACTAATAACTTACCAAAATTCTTTTTTTTTATTTAAGATTTTAGAGTAACTTAATCAATATACTAAAATTATATTCAAAACTTGTCCTCATCTTTTTAATAATATGTGATATGTGATCAGAGTTGATGTCAGAGACTTGTTTAAGCCTGCTTAGATGCATCTTAGCTCATAAGTTTGTGGAAAAATGCTGCATAACATTCATATTGCAGTCAGAAATTAAATGCCATACTCATTATCAATATATAACCCTTATGGCTCATATAACACAACTTCCTATAATGTGGTATGTATCTCCCTGAAGAGTCTTTTCTATATATCTGTTAACAATTATTAGAAACATTTTAAAACTAAATATTTTATTAGTTAATATACAAAGAAGCATTATTGAAACAGTGACTGAAAATAGAAAAATAAGACCAAAACCAACAAGTGCAAAGAAAATTCTATGGCAATGGATGAAACAGAAATGCAGTCAGTAACACTAATCTGTTAGAAGCATGGATCATTATCCCAGTTTATAATTCATCAATTTACTGTACAGTATTTTATTTATTTTTATAGATAGTGCAGCTGTTATCTTTACTAAAAGTAAAAAAACATAACTATCTGTTATATAAACAATAACAATTTTATTGCTACATACAAACTATTATAAATATGTTCAAGAAAACAATATTTTCTCCACATTATAATTTGTTTAAAAAAGAAATTGTTTTTATAAATATCAAGTGTAGTATTTTAAAATACTATATATGATTAATTGAAATTGTTAAATAGAAAATACAACATAAATTTACAAAGTATTTAGTTGTGTCAGATATGTAAAAAAAATGAACTTTCAGTATAAAATATTCTCATATAAATTATGATTATTTTAAGTTCAAATATGTGTCATTTCTACTTTTTACTAATTTTTGCTTATATTTGAACTAATAAAATATTTTTTATTAATACCTTATTAAAAATTCACATAATCTTCCTCTTTCATACTGCAGGGTATCAAAATAGAACAAAAAAGGAAGAAATTAAGGGAGATATAACACATATAAACAAATTTATGCACAAAGCCATTTTTAAGCATGTGCACTTTTTTCATCCTTAAATATAATGAATAACGTCTATAACTAGTAGTGTAATGATAAATAATCCAGCATAATATAATAATTCAATTATAATAATGAGTCTCATATTTCAAATAATCAAATTTTATTATATAGGGAAAGGTGGTGCAAAGCTGGGGTAAACTTAAGTTGAGGAGTTCAGGTGGTGACTTGGTAGGAGGAAGTTGTGCAAATTTGTGCTTTGCTTTTCAGTTAATTTCTAATGGATTACTCATTGTCATTTTTCTTTTGTGTGTGTGATCATTGGAAAACTTAGTTAATGTAGAATCGTAATTTGTAAGTTACATCTTGGTCTGACTTTTCGTTTTCAAGATTTTTGCAATTTTAAAATACTGAAATTTCTTAACCATTGTGCTGGTTTGTAAACCAAAACCATTTTATTGCTTCAATGGTCATCTTTTGTTTTACAACTTTACTGCTGCTATTACTTTCCCAGTTAAAGTTGTTTTCTTTTCGCTGGATTCTATACTGTTAACGGCTGAATCTAGTGCTGTTAATGCTAGCATGAACAATATTGATAATATTAACAAAGAAGATCTCTTTCAAAACTGCATTGTGGTTATTCGTAAGAAGTTGAAAGGATATAAAACCCTAAAAACTGAAACTAAACTTACAATTTTAGAAAATCTCAATAAGGTTTCGGATTAATTTGGAGAACTTCTAGATTGTTATGTTGCCAAACAGGATGATGTTGATTGCTACAAGGACGATAATATTAAGTTAAAAGCCAAATTAACAAATTTTAAATCTGAGATAACAGTTCTTAGAACTGAATGGCTATCAAATAAACTGACTTACACTGATAAAATTAAATTACCGAGAATTCAAGTGAATGATTCATCAGTCTTTATATTTCTGTCTGAGGACAACATGCAAAGTTGCGAATTAGAACGAATGTCAATACTATGTACTTATCAGCTAAGCCTAACCACTAAAATGCAGCATTTTAGTGAAATTTATTTTATAATTAATTTGATATTAGATAAATGCAACAGTTTTTCTATTCAGCAATGAAAGCAATTGTATTCACAAAATTAGAGCTTCTTGGCAAACAAAAGATTGTTGATATTTGTCAAACAGTTTCATGAAAATTAGCTCAGCAAAGATAAATGAAAGTTTTCAATTTCTTTTTAAAGTTTTTAAATTATTGTAAATTCAATGTTTTCAGATTTAGAACAGATTATCAGATACAAGATAAAAATAACTAAAATTTTAAAGCACTTTTTCTCTAAGCATGCAAATAGACAATTTAGATTAGAAAAAATTTAGTAAATCTGTAATTTACAGCCAAGTAAATTTGGAAAGTTTTGGGAGATAACTTTTTCAATTTTCTAGTCATATATTATTATATTATATTTAACAATATAATATTTATATCATCTTACTTTATAAATGCAAATTTTAATTTTATTTCTATAGAATATACTATATAAATAAAATTATCTGTAACTATAAAATTAATAAGATTACTATATGAAATGAAAACAGTATATCAAAAATAATTTAGTTAAACTTTAAGAAATAAAAAAAACTATAATAATTTTTCTTAATTAGGTTATCTAATTTACTTCAATTCTATAACTGATATTAGCTTACTAAAACTGATTGCTTATAAAGTAATTTTTATAACAGTAAAAATATTTCAAAATTGCATTTTGGATAAATATTGTATCTATGTATAGCAACTAAAAAAATATAATCATCAATTTTATTTTTATATATAATTTTTATTTTATGAAAAAAAATTGCACAGAATAAAACATTTATAAAGTGAACTTCAATAACTTCTCATTTACATATTTTACATGTTATAATAGTTATATTTTTAAATATCAATATTTCATACTTGTTACTGTATTAATTTAAAACTGATGAATTACAGTATATAAAAGTGATTTTTGTAATGGAATTGATGCTCTAGAAATTGAAACAAAATGACTTTCTTTATATCAATGAGGTTTTTGGATTAACATGGATTAGCAGAGCCTTACTGTAATATTTTGTAAAGAATTAAAATTTTAATTTAAAATATAAATTGCATTAATCTTTCTCAAATGATTCTATCTAAAATATCTTTTCACTTTATCAACTTCATTTCTTGGACATATTGATAGTTAAAGTGATGTTTTAATATTTAAATTAAATAATTGCACATCATGAGATCCAACTTAATATCAAAAATTTGTTACACAAATACCAAATAAGGATAAATTCACATAAGTGAAAACTTATTTTTATTTAATTTAAATCAGATGAGATATATCTGTACTGTATATGTCTAAATCTGAAACATAATTTAAATATGTCAAAAGATTCAATATCTGAAACAATGTATATGATGAAAACTGGCGTAATACCAACTTTCAGACATAATATGTTATTATTAGATTGTTTACTTTAATTTTTTTTTACTTTTGTAATTCTGTAATATTTTAATAATTAAATTTTATAAGCAAAAATAAGTGCTTATTTGCACTTATTTGTGCTTATAAACTCTAACTTATGAGGATAAGTTCAAAAATTTTGATTGTAATTTGAATCCATCATAATTTAATTGTATCATAATTTGAAATTGCATCATAATTTGGAATATGATTTCCTATAGGTGTAATGTAATAAATAGAGGTTAAGATCCCAACCATTAACACTCAGAATATTCAATATATTTTTAAATACTGTAGTAGTATAAAATACAATAATGTGAAATAACTGCTGTTTATTTTTATAAAACAACAAAAATGTACATCTTATTCCTATCAACCCTTATGTAGATAAAAATAAAGAAAATACTAGAAAAAAACAAAGATGAAATACAACTTAGAGTGAGTTCAGAAAATGTTCTGAGAAGTCTGTATTGGAGAAGCTAAAGAATGATGTCATATTGTGAAACTATATGATCCTTATAGTTGCATGTCCAAGTTTTTAGAAAAAATATGCAATTACTTTTTAACATCACTTCCCATCATTGACTGATTACCATGCAATGGAATCCATCCAAGTCCAACTATGAATTTCTCAATCTGTGGTAAAGTCAGCAGGATTTTACAGTAGATGGATTGATGCTTCAGTTAGAGCCATGAAGAAAATTTTCCAAGGAATGGGATTCAAACTCAATCCTGGGCCAAGCCCAAGATATGATTCTAATAAATAAAGTACTTTATTATATGTGATTTGTTTGCAGACATTTCAGGAAATATTCTTGAATTGAAACAAAAATATCTAATTAAAGAAATATAGTGGTGCCTTTGTTAACAACAGTAATCCTGGAACAGATTACCATTGTTAACAAAAACCGTCGTTATCCAAGGGCGAATTCCCCATAATATTTAATTGAAAATTAATCTGTTCCGACTTCTCCCCACAACCATAGTAAATATTAAAAATGCATATAAAACTCATTTAAAATGTCCTATAAATATGGAAAACATCATTTATTATATTTCCTACAAAAAAAAAATTAACATTAATAAAATGAATTGTTCACGAAAACAGTTTTTAGAAATCTTCACCAGAAGGACAATTGGGCTCACTTTGGAGTTTTTTGACAAATTTGCTATAAAATTTAACATTAATAAAATGAATTGTTCGTGGAAACAGTTTTTAATTATCAAGTCTTTATCAAAAGGACAATTGGGCTCACTTCAGAGTTTTCTGACAAACAAATCCATAAACACTGATTAGCAGCTTATAGATTCAACGATTATTGTACAGATGAGATTTGATTTTGCCTTTTGATGGCAAATGAACAGTGACACGCTTTGTTGATTTATTGTCTACATGAACCAATACAAAAAAAAAATAATAAATGCTTAAATATTCATTTTCATCATAAAATGCATTTATAACCACAAATTTTAAAATAAAGCATACACAGTACATTACAAGAAAAAAACAATATATGGAAAAAGTAAACAGCTGGCTATGATTGGTCAAACATAACTGAGCTATCCCGCGTGGCTGTTCTCTATTCGACAATATCTTCCCATGCATGGATGAGTGAGATCGGAAAATAATGGGATTTAGATCGGATAGAGATCCATATAATCAGGAGTTATTAACCAAGACATTTTTTTCTTACAGCCACTTTTGTTAACCAAAGCACTACTGTATTGAAGATCAGCATTGCTGTTATTATTTTTTTTTTTTATTAAATTATACAGTGCTCTTTCTTATTGGATATTGATCAGTATGGCATTCCATTGCTCATTGTAGCCTATTCCCATAGGTTGAAGATCAGAATTGCTGTTATTATTTTTTTTTTTTTTTATTAAATTATACAGTGCTTTTTCTTATTGGATATTGATCAGTATGGCATTCCATTGCTCATTGTAGCCTATTCCCATAGTAAGGTTGACAGTTTGATAAAGGATAGAGTTGGATGGGCCAGACTTCAACCCCTCCTGAAAAATCTAAATATATGGAATTCACAATTAAATACAAATACTCCATGATGGAAGCACAGTATGTTTCAATCCTGGCAGCTGTTAGTATTTGACCATCTGGTTAACTGAAAAATTATTAATGGTAGCAATCACAAGTATAGATTGTTGCAAGTTACAGACCCTCTGTAAATTCTATTTGTTCTTAATTCTAAATAAAATACATTAAGTACTACATAAAATAGACTATGGTTCTTAAGTATATTTTATGTATAGTATAACCAAAATAATAAATGTAATTCATTCTGTTTCACTTATTGTAACTGATAATTAAAAATATATAAGTAAAATGCAAAGTCCTTTAGTATTTTATTTTTGTTTTGTGCAGTCTTGTTGAACTTTTATTAAAAATATATATTTGACTGAAAGTATTTGGTACATTTAATGCAATAAAATTTCCCTATAAGTTTATTATATTGATTTTATCTCAAACTAATATTGTAATAATTAATAAGATCTTAAATGACAAATTCATTGATTTTAAATTTCTTTTCATATGATGATATGATATACATTTTATTATTAAAATTTTTTATATAAGTTTTATATACAGGCAATCATTAAGTGGACTGTCGCATAAAACCCTCTGTAAATCAAATCTACATATGTCAGAATATACATCATACAGTACTAGTGACTTATTGCAAAGACAATATTAAAAATAGTAGTATAAAAATAGTTATTAAAGAATAAGCACATAAGATGCATGTAAAGTAGTCACTTATTGCTTTGAAGGATTGATTCAATTTCGAATCCTACACTTAAGATTTTTTCAGGAAGGAGTGGGCTGAGACCTGGCTCATTAACTGAAATTAACCTTATGTAAGTATGGTTCTACATATGTCAGATTTATATAAGACAGGAATTGCTTGTGCTACATTATCTTATAAAATATATACAGCAGAATAAAAAATTTAATCTTTTTATTATAATTTTAATTATAATGTATATTTTATATTTTATAAGAATTTTAGGAACAAAACTTATATTCAGAATATATATTTTTTATAATAAAACTCCAAATAGAATATATGCATAACTCACTAATATGGCAATTACTTCTGCAAAGCAAATCATAGCTAGTGTATATTAAAATCTAAAACCATATGTACACCATCATTCATTAAGTGTGCAATAATGCTAGGCCTAAAATAATTTGGCCAGATGACTAAGTGATAAAGCATTAACTTATCAACTTGGAGGATCCAGGTTCAATTCTGGATCTTGTACCTCCAGTTTTTCAGGAAAGTTCAGGGTCTGGTCTGTTGAATTGCATCCTTTAATCTTCAAATTATTATTTTGTGATTAACTGCACATATTTTTCCTTTTGAAATATAAAGTAAAAACATGAATATAATTGAAAAGCACATTAGCAAAGCACCATAAATCAAAATATGTATATATTCAATTTGAAATATTTTACAAGTTTGAAAAAATTTTGCAAGACTGCATATTTTTGTCAATATAATGACAACTAAATCTAAAAAAAATTGCAGAAATATTTGATAAGAATTTTGTTCCATAGCACTTGTTTAAAATCGGGTGCACAGACTTGTTAAGACCAAGGGCCACCTGGATTCACCATAACTTATAGGAGAGCCACCAAAAAAACCACAAAAGTTATATATATATATATATATCATATCATGTTTATTAATTACATGTTACAAAGAAAAGTAATCAAAATTAAACAAAGATTTTTCAGTAGGATGAGTGATATTGCATTGATTTAACAATATTTTTTTTATGTTGGGTTCGATATTTGTAGTAGCCAAACACAAAATTAATTTTAAATTTTCATTAGTTAAACAGCAGTGCTATCTTGTAAGAGTGTACAATTTTTGAAAATTACCTATTTCACACATACAAATACAGTAAAAAAAAAAATAAAAATGTTTATTATTATAAATATGATTATTATTTTTGAATTATTGTTTAAAAACATCATCATCCAATCATTTTAAACATAATTTCACTTCAGAAAAATATTATATTATTCGAAAATACATGGTTCAAAACTACAAATAATATTTCATTGATTGTGTGATTTGTTAAAATAGCACATGATGAAGCGGGCCACCAACAAATCAACAGAGGGCCATGGTTTGTGCATCCCTGTTTTAAATGATTTGTTAAATGAATTCTTCAAAAAATAAAAGTGCATTTGTTTTAAAAATTAATCTATATTTATTAAATTTTGCTTATATAATTATTAAATTAGCATTGTTATATTTCTCAGATTAAAAAATAAAATTCTGCAAACAATTTAGTAAATTAAAAGTTTTGTTTTCAATTATAGTATTTATAAATGAGCAGTTAAATTTCCACAACAGGTAAGCAATAAAAGCCAAATAGTTCCATTTTCCAAAAAGACAGTGAAACTTAGTTGATATGATGGTATCAAATAATCTTTATAATCAAAATTCATATTAAGTTAAAACTCATAGTGAAAAAAAAATTCCATCTTCCTAAATTCCTTGGAAAATTAACCTATGAATAAAATTCATAGAATAATTTTAGGAAGGTAGATGATAATTGATTTTTTAAAATTTAAGATTATGTATGTGCAATGTTTATAATGTTTTCTAAGTAAATATTTGGACATACTGCATATTAATAAATAACTTAATCAGAAAAATTTAAATGAATGTATGATATATCAAATTAAATAAGCAATTTTGAGATTATTGTCTGCTTTCCTTTTTTCTATGTAATTAGTTAATAAAACCACACACACACAAATTTTATATATATAGACATTAAAAAGAAAAAACTCTTACATTATTATTTTTGCCTGTGATTATCATGTTTATTGATGTAATACAATGTATTAAATAAATATTTATTTTACTTATCATCTTATTCAGACATAACTTTAATAAATATTTAAGAAATGAATTTCAACATAAATTGTTATATCTCTAAAACTTAAAAACATGTCTATTTGATATTTTCATATTTTATTGTCAATATGTTTTGATTAGAGTCCAAAACTTGAATTTTTTGGTAAGAATTTGGCACTATGCAATTTCTCTTATAATATCCATATTTATATCAATTAATAAGCTTTTTCATTATATTCAAAATTTTTTTTGCCTTTTTTTTATTAAAAACCTTATTTCCTAAAATTTTAAACAGAAATAAGTTTTCCAGTTAAAATTAATAGCACTATTTTCATTTTGATAATTTTATTTCAATTTATTTTCTAAGTTAAAAATAATCATTATTTATAATTTAATAAAAATATAAAAATCTCAAAAAATATAAATATACTGCATATGCTAGTGTATAAGCTAATAAATTTTTCCAAAAAATTTTTGAAAAAGGAATTAGAAGAAGATATAGATGAAGCAATGAAAACGTAGAAAATTTTTCACAGATAGTAAAGATTTGCCAACTAAGTTGTAGTGTGTTCCTATTATATCTTTGTGCTAATTATGCAATCCACTATACATCTAACCTTCTATAGCAGTGGTTCTCAAACTTTTTTAGGATTTCTTGTGTGACTGTCTCTTTACAATTTTTTAGATTACTCGCAGACCCTTTAAAATTAACTACAATTAACATATAGGCTGCTGTTACCAAAATATTTTTTGACAAACAATTATTTATTCAGAAAATGGCAAATCTTAGTCAAATAGCCCAATCATAAGAAAGATGGAGAAAGTTTTTCACACACTCTTTCTCCTACAGTGGACAACTATTCAGAATATTAAACAGTGGTTCTCTAAACTGGGGTCCACAGTCCCCTAGAGTAGTGGTCTCCAAAGTGGGGTACGAGTACTCCAGGGGGTACGTGAGATGATACCTGGGGTACAGTGAAAACTATTTTTATATATTATTTGTAGACTCTACAAGCTGCTAAGATCACTGACTATTAAAACTAAATATCGAAATAAATTAAACTTGGAACCAGACCTTTATATTGCAGTGTCAGATAACATCAAACCAGCATTTTCAGAAATTATTAAAATGGAAGCCCATTCTTCTCATTAAATTTTGATAAGAAAAATAAATATGCATCTATGTTTATAATAAAAATAATGTGCAATTATAGCTTTTTTGGATATTACATAAGGCCTTATTTCCTCTTTAAAACACTAATTACAATAGATATCTGCTCAATCAGTTGGGGGTATGTGCCATTTATTTTTTCTGTCTTAGGGGTACGCAGTCAAAAAAGTTTGGAGAACACTACCCTAGAGGACCGTGGACCCCAGTTTGAGAACCATTGTTCTATAGAAACATGATACTTGAAATGAATGATTTCGGTTTAACATGGTTTAAATCCAACACTGACAACAAAGATAATCATAGTAACAGAATATGCTAGATTACAGATAACAATAAATAAAATCCTTAGCTCTTCCATTGGAGTATTTTGTTCCATCTAGTATTGGTGAGTGATTTCTATGTATACTGAATAGTATACATGATCTTTAATTTTATATAATATTCAATTATTAAAATTGTTAATTAAGATATATAATAATTTATAAATAATGAAAAAATAATAAATTATCAGTCATGTTAATGTTTCAATAAGTTATTTCCTCGATATTGATCCAAACATGGATCACAGCTTAAGATTTAGAAGGGAATTAAAAAACTCCTTAGCTCAAACTTTGAACTGAAAAGATAACTATTTTGATATTAAAAAGAAGATAGGGATTAAGCTTGTTTTCATACATTTTGAATGGATTGCATCTTTCTTTTTAAATTTTTGTTGTATATCTGTATAAAATTAGTGTTAATTTATTTATATACAGTCGATTTCGCTATTCGCGGTAGTTACATTCTGTAAATTCTTCGCGAATACTGAATTAGCGAATAGTAAACCACTGTGTCTATGGGGAAAATAGAGTTAGGTTCCTGTGAACCTTTCTTCTCAACATTTTCATACTTGGTTTTGTGTTGGTATGTTTTTTTCTGTTTACAGACATCTTATTTAATTTGTATTACATTACTTTTTTGCAAGATGTTTAATGTGACAACTGGCATATTGTCTTTCTGAACTGCATTGAAAAACTGCGTCACCCTAGTCTGTGTCGCGTTTTGCCTCAGATCTTCTAAAATTTTGGTGTAAGGTACAAATGCGCAGGAATAATCTTTAATTTTTAAAAACATTAATTATGTAGTAAAAAAAAATCTTATTTTTGATTGATAGTTTTTTGATGTTGCAAGATGTTTAATGTGACAACTGGCATATTGTCTTTCTGAACTGCATTGAAAAACTGCATCACCCTAGTCTGTGTCGTGTTTTGCCTCAGATCTTCTAAAATTTTGGTGTAAGGTACAAATGCGCAGGAAGTTAGGTGCCTAAATTTGAGGCTGTATTCAAGCATAGGATCACATTCTTCTATGGGAACCTGCAAACAATATGAACAGGTTTTTGGCCTACCTGCAATCATAGGCGCTAAGAGGCCGGGGAAGAGGGGACAAATTCCGTGGGCCTGTAGAAGACTGAAGGACCCAGGCCGCTTCCTAACAATAAGAATTTATTATATATGGGCCCAAAACCTGGTTCGTACCAGGGCCCAGGATTTCTCTCGGCACCACTGCCTGCAGTCTGTGGAGTAAGCAAGGATAGGTAATGAGAAATTTTCTGACAAACTGATTCAGAGACTATATTTGGTAACAAACAACTTCTTTTCTCCCTCTCCAGAAAGAGAAAGGGTGTACATCAATAACCGCATTTTTGCCGCTCAACAGGTGTCTGCAAATAAGCATGAAAACTCCGCAAATAATGATTTTTTTGGTTACAAATAAATTTTCGTGAATAATCAAATACGCAAATGAGGAATCCGTGAATAATAAGAATTGACTATATAATTTTAAAATAAAATGCAAATTATTTAATCAAATGTTATGGAACCTATCTCTTGATTTTATATTCAAATGTTAATCTCCAATTTACACAATTTTAATTTACACAGTACAGTACACTCCCAAGTATCCGGTCTAATGTGGCGGAAGGGCAGGCCCGATAACATAAAAGCTGGATAGGGCCGGAATTCTACTGTATTTCTTCAGGTACTTCTCTTTAGTTAAGAGAAAAATGTTAAAGATCTCTTTCTAATAAAGGAAGTTGTTTTTGTTAAACGTCGTCTCTGTCCTATCTGCCGACTCTCATTACCCGTCCTTACGCATGTCGCTCACCGCTTTTTAGGCCAACACCTGTCAACATTGTCCTCGGGCCTGCGGGTCGTGCAGGCCTCACACAATGAACAACGAGCAGAACACTGATCGTGTCGCTCACCGCTTTTTAGGCCAACACCTGTCAACATCGTCCTCGGGCCTGCGGGTCGTGCAGGCCTCACACAATGAACAACGAACAGAACACTGATCTTTTCTTGTCACAACTTGTATTATGCACACGACATGTAGGAGGATCGTAGCAGATGCTCACTTCCAATGCCTTTGCAATGTTGCCAATGCAACGCCTTGCCTTCCTCATTTAACTAGATAAAAGAAAACTAGATCGATAGTACGGAGGCTGGATAGTGGCGAACCGGATACTCGAGAGTGTACTGTACTTATGCAGAACAAATCTACTATGAAAATTAATGATTAGGTATATTTATTCCTAATAAAGATCATTATCTTACTGATTCTGTATTCTGATTTATTTAGCATGTTGGTAAAACCATAGCGCCAGAGAGTATGTTATTTTCACTTCTTATGCTGCCATTTTGATTTTTTTGATTTTCCAGTTTTGTAGCAGATTACTCTATGCTGCTACAAACTTATCATATTGTACTGTATAGCTCTATATGTGGTTTGAAATATCTAAGAATATTCAACATTTATTTTTTTGCAATCAATGTTCAAACCCAGGAATTCAATAAGAGAAACTTGAAACTGAGAATGTATATATATATATATAAATAAACAAACTATTAAAGTTTCAACTATAATCCAAAAGAAAATTAATGAATCAGTAATGTTGTAAAATTAATGAAAAACAATATTAAATCTCAAAATAGTTATTAATTTAGTATTTTCCATTTTATTTTGTATAATTAATACTTGTATTCTCCATATCTGTAATATTAATACTCTATTACAATATTAATAATCAAAAGATTATTAAAAACATTACTAAATAAGTAAAATAAATTATTCTGGCTAAAAGTTTCAATCAATTGTCTCTTTTTTTCTTGCAACTTGCAGCAATTAAAGAACTTTTAATTCAATACAGAAGTTTTATGCTTGTGAATTCAAACCTTTATATTAAATGATAAACAACATAAATCATCAAATATATAAGGTTAAAAGCATATATTAAGCTAAAATTCCTTACTATATTTTAAATTAAACTTTTGCATAAAACAATTTTATACAAAATAAAAAACAATACAGTAAAACCTGTCTAAGCTGGAACTGTACTATCCGGAAATCTGCTTAACATGAAAAATATTTTTATTCCTGAACAACTTCCATAGAAATATCATAGAAAATATCTGTGTAACATGGAAACAAAGCATTTTAAAATTTCACTGAATAAAAGAACACCTGTATAAGATGGAAAATAATAATTTTTTCCATCTTATAAAGGAAAAAGGGGTTTTGAATTTGAAACATTGATCAACCTGAACAAGGAATGGAAGATTTTCTGAAGTATCGCACATTGATGGAATCCAGATATTTATAGGACAGCTTGAAGACATTAGTATGCTGATAAATGCTGAAGAATATGTCAACATTGATAAAAACTATTTAATAGAGGCAGTTTATCAAATTATGGGTGATTTGATCCTGTCAAGAAAAGAAGAAAATTCTATAAATGAAGAAGACAGCAGTGAAAAAGGATTGAGAAGAAACTTTCCAGAAACATAAAAAATAAGAAATTTTGCTATAGCTATAAATAAATTGGCTGTGTTAGAAGAAAATTCTGAACATTTCAATTGCATACAAATTATTGAAAAACTTTTGCAAATACTTACAAAGATGGAAAGAGAAGCATGTTTAACATGCAAAATAAAAAACTCTTGATGAAATATGTGTAATTTTTGTGCTTAATACAAATATTATATATAATAATTGAATTACTGAATACTGAAGAAATGAAGAATGGAATTTTAAAATTAAACTTTTAGTTCAGTTCTACTTGTTACATGGTTTTTCTAATACAGCATATGTCCATTTGCTATTTGCTTTTCAAAAATACTCCATGCATTTTATATTATGTACTATCAAAATAACAATGTATTGTAAATACATTAAATATCATTTTCTTTTATTCCAGAATTAAACCTATATAAGCTGGAAAACTGTAAAGCAGAAAAATTTTCTGGTCCCTTGGGATTACAGCTTAGACAGGTTTTACTGTATATCAAATTACAAAACAACAACACTAAAGCAGGTTTCAAATAAATATTTTTTTTGAATTACATTCACAAATTACAGAAAAATCAGATCATCAAATCCTAAACCCTACAATTTAAATATTAAATTGGCTGAAAGCAATATACCAAATAATTGTAATATTTAAAATTAGAATTTTTCTGGATTTTGATCAAACAGAAAAGATTATTTTATACCAAAATTTCATAATTGTGTCAGTAATTATGAAAGTGATCCAAGTCATATTTTTTTCTTTAAAATATTTTGACTTTTAAGTTTGTAAAATATTTTTTTAAGATCATAAAATTTTACTAATAGTAAAAGTTTTGTTTTTACAAGCTATCTCAAAATAACAGACCATTTTTATAATTACCAGCTCATTTATGCTATTGATATATTCAAAACAATTACAATTTATCTTGGAAACAACTAACTGTTTACTTTCTGAACACATTTACTATTTTGGAATAATTTTAAAATGTAAAATTAAAATGTACATGAAAGCCATCTTTGCTGGCACACATTCTTTGAATATCATGAAAATCTATCAAACAATTCAGCATTAATCACAAATAAATTTCAGCAGTTTGAATGCCTGCCATTTTTAAATGGTTAAAAATACAGAACAATTTGTAATGTATCAACAAGGTCATCTTCAATAGTTTGATCTTCCTGCTATCATAAAAATCCATTAATTAATTCAAAGTGCATTAAGAGCTTCTTAGAAATCTGAATATGCATCATTTTTAAATAGTTGAAGTTACAGGATTAAAAGATGCAATATCATGATCACCTTTTATAAGAAAAATCTCTCTTTTGAAATTTTTGAAGTAATTAAACAGATTTTTGTGAGTTATTAATTAGACCCACACATAACAATAATTATAAGTCTCACTTTCATATAAGTAGATTGATAAAAATATTTAACATTAAAAAGCATCTTGGAGAACAGTAATTATAAATTCTTTTTAATTTAGTTCCAAGAATGTTTGTAACCTTCCTTTTTCTGCAATCCATCCTCGTATTGTGATGGATGGATGTCAATTATGCAATGTGTTATATTTTTCTCAGAATCTCTTTCAAACGAATGGGGAACAGGAAAGATCCACAGTATATACGAGAGCGTTATATCCAAGGAACACTGTATATTATTGAACAATCTGGCAATGTTGAAATTTCCTAAACATGAATCTGGGTGACGTATAGCTTTCTATAGTGTATTAATAATAAAATATTGGTTGAGTGAATTGTTATAAATTTTTAAATGATCAAACTAAATTTTAATGTAAAAACATTTAATTATAAATTTGGGTATAAAGAGAGCATAAATTTAGTGTGAAGAGTCC
>AYEL01070461.1:0-28337 GCA_000484575.1 Olivierus martensii
AAAAAAAAAATAAAATAAAATAACGATTAACAACTGAGCTAACGAATCACATGATGCGATGAGTTCACATAATCAGGATTCATTAACCAAAACATTTTTTTTCTTACAGCCACTCATCGTTAACTAAGTACGTTGTACTTTGTTAACTAAGTACGTTGTACTTAGTTAACGATGTACCAATACACCTACTGTACTGCACTTTCAAGATAATATACAGAGGTGCTCCAAGAGTATTTGCCGCCCGCAAATTTTTATCTGTCGCCCCTTGAAAACATAACTAAAAGACATTGTATGCAGTATTTACTATAATAAATGTGAAATAACAATTTATACAAACTAAAAGTTTGTATAAATTGTCTTATTTATAAAAACACAAAATACATAGTTTGGTATAATTATTTTTAACTTTTTTTTCAAAAACAAACAAAAAAAAAAAAACAATTATTTGTTAATATAAACAAAGATTAATTGCACATGCTTTTATGTAAAATTTACTTGACGTGATTTTTTTGTAGCAAAACCATTTATTATATCTTCCATATCTCAATTAGTAGCAATCTGATGTTTATGCTAATAAGACTTAAATAATTATGACTATCCTATGTCATTGTATTGCGGAGATGAATTTTTAATAATTTTCAGCTTTGAAAAGGATCTTTCGTCACCGGTTATTAAATAATTTGAATATCATCATTTGCCTGTGACTGTTGCAACCAATTTGAATATCACAGACAATGGTGATATTCAAATTATTGATATTTAACAAACGGTTCGTTTAAATTTTATGTCGCAGAGGAATCGAGTGAATTCCTATCTGGTCAAAGGAGCCCTTACAGTAGTCTGGATTGGCCGATTTCGGTCCTCTTCAAGGAATTCACTTTGGTCCTCCAGAGTGAAGACGCTTCAGCTTTCCACTCTGGAGGATCCGGGTTTGAGTCTCGGCTCCTACCGTTTGAAAATATGTATCATGGGGTCCGGGTCTGGCCCCTCGATCCCCGTACTCTACAATCCGGCTGACCTCTCTGCAGAGGTAGGCAGCCTGTGGAAGGGCTTTTTTCGCCTCGCCACTTAGTGTTCTAACAGAATGGAAAGTGGCGTCATCTGTTGACAAAAGAGGGGGCATTTAAAATAACTAATTGTTTTATAAAATATTATACCGGTTACTGGTTAACGCGCTATTATAAAAGATGTACTCGTGGACTGTATTAGCATATATGGAAGTACACACTACCGGTTCAAGTTATTCGACAGATTAATTAATTTATTTATTTATACAAAAGCACTATGTCAAGAAATTATCCGATCCAAGCTATTCCCCAAAAACGGTTATACTATCAGTCCCAAGCTATCCCGCCAAAATAATCGGTTCGACCGAACCGGCTGAATAATGTCACTGGTCACAGGTATTGGTAAATAAATTCTTAGTGCTATCGACAAATTGGGGAAAACACTAAGATCATTGAAAATATGTACTCAAGTACCAAAAATGTGTTCATATTCGGATTAAGATAGGTTAAAATGACCCCATCTTCAGTTTTACATGGATGAGAACAATCTGTGCATATTAAAATCCGTGAAGATTAAAATAAAAAGTAAGAATTACATAACCATAAAAAAGAATATGCCTACATACTATTAATATTAGTGATGATAATGATGGTGGTGTAATAAAATTAGGGACTGGTAGTGGTCCATTTTATGTCTCGCGATTCCAGAGATAGTAAAAGAAAGAGTCTTGTTAAGTACTTGTTCTTAGAGTTTCAAATTAGAGTAGAGGATTCACAGTACTGGCCAAAATCTTAAAAGCGATATTTCGATATTTTCAATTTATGAAACCCGATCCCGGCATTATGGTATTAATATTGGTATTCCAAAAACAAACATTTTTAAATTAAATTTTAACCATAAATTGGGCAATGCTTTAAATTTAATTTTATTACAACAATAAATATTGTATTCCGATAAAAATTATAAAAAAATAGTTTTGCAAAAAATATATGTTCATAATGATACTGTAAGTTTTTTTTGTGTTGTTTTTTCCTTAGTTTCATGACACATTTAGGTTTACATTGCATTTGTATTTATAATAACTACTTGACTGAAAAATCAGTAATATTAATGATTTATTAAAGATTTTTGCAAAAAATTTCTAACAATTTTTGCTAAGGTTAGTTTAATTAAGCCGCTATATCGCACGAGGCGGCGGCCATTTATAGAGCCTATCACAGGATATGACACCCTTTGACACCCATGATGAGGTCAGCATTTTGTGTTGTTTTTCCCTTAGTTTCATGGCACATTTAGGTTTACATTGCATCTGTATTTATAATAACTACTTGACTGAAAAATCAATAATATTAATGATTTATTAAAGATTTTTGCAAAAAAATTTTTAACAATTTTTGCTAAGGTTAGTTAAATTAAGCCGCTATATCGCACGAGGCGGTGGCCATTTATAGAGCCTATCACAGGATATGACACCCTTTGACACCCATGATGAGGTCAGCCGAATAGTTGAAGGATGAGAATCAAGGGACAGGGTCAGACCCTGTCCCTTGATTCAGAACCCCTCCTGAAAAACTGGAGGTATGGAACCTGGATTTGAACCCGGTCCAGGGTGGTATGCATAGCTTTAATAGGCGGCCATCCAGCCGAGATTTATGCTAAGGAATAATCATTTTTATTTTAACGGCCTTAAAAAAAATTTAAATTAAAAAAATGATATTGTTGTCGATAGATGGCACAATATCCTTAGCAATTCGATTATTTAAAAAATGAAATTATTATTAGGTTTATTTTTATTATTAATCTTAAATTATTTTTTTGATTTAAAATGCTTAAAATAATAATAAATTACTATTTAAAATTAAAAACTTAATGCCTTGATGAATTAAAATTAACAGTCGTCATAATTTAATTCATATTTGTCAATCAAGATAACTTCACTTTCTTTTGCCATGAATGATTTGTGATTTCTATTTAAATGGTCTTTTTTAAGCTTAATTTTTAATTTTCGATAACCATTTTCAGAAGAGTTATTAGTATACAAGAATAAAAACTTTTTCTATTATGAAAATTCATATAAGAATGTTTCATATATACAGTAGAGATGTACTGTACACAGATGCCCTTTATCAGAGGTCACATCACCAGAACGTACTGCAGAGAAAAGTAACGGACGCCCCAATATCTGAGCAGTACGTTATAAACAGGAAGTGACATCACTTCCTGTTTATAACGTACTGCTCGGCTAATTGTGAGCAGAAAAACTAGAGCAGACAAAATTTCAACTTTTAAGTTTCTGCAGCTCTTATGTTTTACTTTTAGCCAATCATGTGTCTCGCTTGGAGTGACGTTTGCTTGATGTCATGAATTGAAATGTTAAAAATCAAAATGGCGGAAACAACAGCTAAGTAGATCAACTTACTGAAAATAATATTCTTGGTCTTGAGAGCGAAGCTCTTGAAGCAGTCGAGTATGAAAACTGTATTTTTCTCTATTTTGATAGACTTTTCTTGTCCAAAATCTATGTCGTTTTTTTCGTCTTGGTTTTAATTTCAATATTAATAAGGAAACTTTTGCAAAGACAATAACTGTGTTTAAAATCATTATGTAGTTGTCCATTTTTGTTTGAACTTTTTAAACAACCGCAAGAGGCCGCTGCAATAAACAAACTGTTCGGAACTTGTTCTGTCTCTGTTATCTGTTTGCTGTTTCTGGTGATGTGGAATATAGACTTTAATGTTGAATACACCAGTGACGTCATGGTGAATTTACAGAGAGATTAATGAACACGGTTTACATCACTGATGGAGAGTGTTGAATTTAAAAACGCACCTAACTAGAGAAACAAATCAAGATAAGCGCACCACATATAAATCTGCCAATATTTAATGATTATAATAACGTTTTCGTTATAAGAATGTTAAAAATGTGTATTCACGATGTTTGACATAGTATAAAGTAGCGAAAGATGAAAACTTTCAGCATTCATAATAATAATAAAAGTAAAAACAGTCAAATGGAATGTTAAAGGGAATCAGATAATAAACAGAATTAAAATAATAATAATTGGATAATTATTTACTAAAACATTAAAAACAACTTGAAAATGAATTTACTATAAATTTTTAATTAATAATAATTTTCTTGTTTTAATTTATACAAATATATCTTTCAACAAAGAAACACCTTAATTTTTCAATTAATTAATCAAAGTAGATAACAGAAATCGTGCAGGTGATGAAAAGTATCGAAAACGAGTCGATGAACTTTAATAGCTCAAAACAGACGAGGAAAAATTACGAATATTTAATCGATTAATATTAATCCAATTTTTACATTTATTTTAATTAATAAATTATTTCAAATAAATATTTAAAAACGAAAAAGTGGTTTTTTTTTTATATCAGCAAATACATTTTCAATATGTATTATGTCAATATGCACATGACCATCGCTATAATTAAAAAAATTAGAAGTGGATATCAAATTCGCACTTTCTGCAATTAGTTTACTTAACACCGATCATTAATCATTCGACTTGTTCAAAATTAGTAGAACGAGTAGTTGTAAAGTTCTATAATTACTTAAAAAAATCGTACACGCTTTAAATAACTTCAAATATAGATTAAAAGAAAATAAAATGTTTAAAAAAATTGAAAATGGTAAGTAAGAGTAAATTCTAATTCTAATGTATTCATTTTTTTTATCAAATTGTGAGAGAACTGGTTTTCTTTCTTTAACCGTGAGAACTTTATTTAATAATTACTATAATTAGATATTAATACGTAATTAATAAAAATAATCAATTGAACGAAACAAAATTATTATACTAAAATAATCTCTGAATTATTTGTTATTTTATTGTCTAATAAAATTTTCCAAAGCAAGTATCGATAATCTTTATCGAAAATTTCAAAAATCGTAAAAAAATATCCCAAACTCGAGTGATATCGTTATATGCAGGGCCGGCTCAACATACGATCGAGCGGAGCGCCCGTTTAGGACGCTGGCGGATTTTATTATTATTATTGTAGTAAGATAATTATTTATAAACGGTGAGCGTCCACTCACATCAAAATTGATGATTTGAGGGAGGCGCAACAAAAATTTTTGCTCGGGGCGCTAAAAGCTCTAGAGTCGGTACTGGTTATATGTCATATATTGTGCAATATTTAAATTTAGATATACATTTAAAATCATCACACCGAGGGTGTTCTGCCAAATTACACAATGAAACATTAACTTAACGATTTCTAAGAATAATTGTCAATAATAAACTTCGATTTTAAAGTTTATTTTATATTCCATTTATATTATTGTATAAAAAAATTATTTTAGATAACTATACGAATCGTAATTTTTTTAATTTTCATTCATTTATAAGTAAGAAAATAATTAAAGAATATAACTGAAGTAAATAACTGAGAATATTTCATTGAATTAACAAAATTTACAACTTTTTTTAAAGTAAAATCGATTTAGCAAAACATTTTTACGGTTTTGATGGTAATTTATTATAGGCTTATACTATTTTGCGTAATCCATTATTTAATCCAGTGGTTCTCAACCACTGTGCCGCGAAAAATTAAGAATGAATTGTATGTATTTATAAGAATTGTATGTATTTATAAGAATTGCATGTATGTAATTGTATGAATCATATATGTTAATAGTGAACGAGGTTGGCTGTTTTTTTTTCTTTTTGCAGTCCTACCAATTCCTATAAATAGGGTATCGTTAGAAAAATCTAACCGTCGAATTTCTGCGACAGACGTTATTCATAATTTAAAAATTAAAGAATAAAAATTAAAATAAAATTATAGTTTCTCTCTAAAAAGACAAAATCCGGCAGGTGGCGCTATAATTTAATAAGGACTGCCATTTAATGATTCCGTGTACGAGTATGTCTGTAATCTGAATGTAATAAGAATAAATACAATAATTTGTTAATGTAAATTAGTTGTTGAATTTAAATTATCATTTAAAATATTTAGGTGGGCCGCCAAATTTGAAAATATTAAAATGTGTTCCTCAACAGAAAAAAGGTGGAGAACCACTGATTTAGGTGGGCCGCTAAATTTGAAAATATTAAAATGTGTTCCTCAACAGAAAAAAGGTGGGAGAACCACTGATTTAATCTGATGACGAAAGAGTTGAAAGGAAGTGCATTTTATAAAATTATTCATCAGATATAATCGTTCCTAAATCTACCCTCTAGAGTTATTGGATATTGATACTGTTTTATTACATCTCTAAGCTTTCATGTCTATAACATTCCGGATAAACTTAGAATGAGTTAACAACAGTTATTAGTGAAAGTTATTTTTTATTTGTTAATGAGACATTTAATTATATAATTATCAATGTTTAAAACTGATTATAGTTCGAGTGGAACGATACCAACTTAAGCTACTTTCTGCATATTTACTTATTTGTTAAATGATTAACAGTGTTGTTCCATACATGATTTGTAGATTAAAGGGACCGATAAATAATAACAATTGTGATCATTAATCATTTGATAACGGTTGTCATTCATCAGCTACCGAGTTGTTGCAAATTATTTGATGGTAAATTAAAAATATTGCATCTTTTTATCCAGAAAAACTGCTTCTTCATTGAAACTGTTACAAATGTTTGACTTTAATTAATGCTAAAGGTTTATAAGTTGCGATAAAGTTTATCTCGAGAACTTATCCTTTTTTAATAATTAACCAGACATTTAATTAGAGATGGAATATTTGAAAAAACTTAATTTAGTTGTTTTCGATGAGTAAATATTTAACCTCTTTCAGTCATATTCTATTATTCAAATAACTGAACACAAAAGGATAATGATCTATCACAGATGAGATTAATCTGTAGCCAAGAACCAGGTGGGACACGTCGGGACAGATGGTCTCGAGAGGGGATGAAAGGGGGCTTTTGGCGGCGGAGAACACCTGGCAGTCACTTTTCTAACCGTTTGTTAGTATTGCTTTTACTTCCTGCCCCAGGGCTGGTCTTTGTTCGTTCGATTTTACTGAAAAAAACATTTTATGCGATTTTAAAACATTTTCTGGCTTTCTGTCGCTTTTGTAAACGTACGAAATATAGGTTACAATCTCTATTTGGTTCGGTAAATTACAACCGAACAACAGATATCTCTAGAACTTTATCTTTCCGTCAGGTAGGCATTTTATAAAAGGTAGCGATTCACAAGAAATAAGTATTAAATTTTATTCTTATACACGTGTATTTTATTGACGAAAAAAATGTATATTTTTTGCCAATTTCTAAAGAAAAAAAATTAATAGCTAATACGGAATGAAATTTTATAATTTTTTACGCATTTCTGTAGAGTCAAATGTCTTTAACGAAACCCAATAAGGCCTCACAGAAATGTTCAGTCCGGAAGGGGGAAGAAAAAGGGAACGTTTGCAGGTGAGACGAGCTTTTTTCTCTGATTCACACGCTAAGTGTGCAGGGCCTCTTGTGGAGAACCCTATTATAGAACTGCGTAAGAGCAGATGGTTGGTCTTCTCTTTCCCACTTCTCCCCTAAGAAAGAATCTTCCCATCTGTCAGCGCACAGGTATGGATTTTGTTGATGGGGCAGTTCCGGTGCCTCGGGCATGAATGGGAGCCGGTTGGCTTCCTAGTCTGACCGTCATCAGTTCTATCCAAGATTTGGTCAGTGTCGGTCGCACAGAATTACACTCTACCATTCATACAGGTAACATAATCGAACAGTTCAGGTACAGCTACCGTTTATTCCACGGAATACCAATCCATAAACTATAGCATCGGAGAAGTATTTAATGTCAAAATTTTGTTCTCGAGAAAGACGATACAGCCAGCCAAAAAATCGGGTAAGAAATTCTTTTAAAATTGTACTCATTTTTTAAATTCTAGATCGAGTATGAACACCTAACTTTATATATCTACTAAGATTATCAGCCGCATTTTCGCATTTCTACCTATCAGTTGGTATAAAATTACGAAAAATCGAAATTTACATCAGATTAATGATCATAAAATTATTTTAAATATTAATTTAACAAAATAAAAATTAATTATCGATTAATTGTCGTTTTTAAAACTGTTATAAACTGAAAGATTTTTAAATTGTAGAACGACTTCGCTTCGATCAGAAGAACGTCTCAAAATTCGTAATATCTGCTAATTTTATTATTTTATTTCTTCATTTTATTGTTATAAACTGAAAGATTCTTAAATAAGTAGAACGACTTCGCTTCGACCAGAAGAACGTCTCAAAATTCGTAATATCTGCTAATTTTATTATTTTATTTCTTCATTTTAATAAATATTAATAAGTCAAACCATTAATTACACCAATTGCAAAATAAATTTTTCATTTCTTAAAAAAAATAATAATAATTTTAATTTTATACAGTTTTAATATACGAATTGTATTTACGTTAATATGTTGAAATTATAAAATTCGATCTTAATTTTTTAAATTTAAATCATTTTAAACCATAATATCGAAAATTAAAGCTAGAGATTCCTTTGTATTAAATAAACTGGATTGGTGATAATATTCAAAAATGGCGCCTACGAGTTTACGGTCTGCGCCTGTCCATTAAAACGATTCGACGGTTTGAAGCACTTTTATCTTACAAGTTAGTAAAAATATATTTAGGTTAATAATATATATTTTATAATAGGGATATTTATAAAATATCCCTATTATAATAGAGATTATATAATTCCTATTGTCTCCATTTTAAATGTTTGAAATTTAACATAAAATCGTCATTATAATTTTCCTATGAATTTTAATTCATAATATTTATAAATATTATTATAATTCTATTGTTTTAGATTATTAAATTACGGATTTTGATTAATTTTTGTTTGATTTCCGGGTAGGTCAGGATGAGTGGCAATAATGTTCATTTATCGTCATATTGCACTCGTCCCGGCCTATTCTGAATCTGCACGTCCACACTAGAGAATTGTAACCAGCCAGAATAGTACAGGCGACCAGGTGTGATGGCGGAAACCGAATGCCAGGATATAGTTTCATTGTCATGTTGGAGCCTGTTACAACTGGCACTAGATCAAAGTGGTGCCAGTCAGCACGCTCAAAAATTTGTAATTACATTTAGGAAATAAATGTCTACTTGTTAATAATGCGTAGTTTCTTTGATGCTTGTGATCGTGTTTATCGACTAAGACCCGGTTGCATAAAACTATTGTGGATAATTAGTTGCTAACTCCACCTACATCTTGTTGGTTTCTATTGCAGAAATAACGGAAACTAATAAGATATAGGCTGAGTTAGCAACTAACGATCCGCAATAGTTTTATGCAACCTGGCCTAATTCGGAAAATATCCGGAACTAAGAAGTGTAAAATTTAGTTTCAGCAAGATCAAAAAGATTTATAAGGATATCTATAATAATTTAAATTTAAAATAAAATATATTTCTTTATCGTTTGGTGGGAAAAATGGACGTCTTTTCTGGTTTTAAAATATCTTCACTGAATATAAAATCGGATGTCAAAAACCTTTTAAGTTCAGCCAAACTACAAAGGACGTGGGGTCGTTTTTATGACGTCGTTGGGTACCACAACGAGGCGGCGGAAATGTCCATACGTCATCTCCGGCTAGAAATAACTTGTAACGTAGATTCTCCAGCTAGTATAAATAGGACTTCAGTCAGGGATTTTCCAGCGTCACGTGATGCGGCTTCCAAAATGAGCGGACGCAGAACGCCAACAGGTCCTAGCGTTTCTCTACCGGAGATTAATTTAGCCATTTTAGGTTCGTTGGGAGTAGGAAAATCAGGTAAGATCTATCTTTTATTTTGTAAGAAGATTCCCACATTAGTTTTATTTCATCAATAAAGTAATTCGCCCATACCTGTTAAGCGGAGTACCCGTTTTGACCTTTCTAAAAAGATATAAAGCTAAAATTCTCCCTTATTCTAGTATGAACAATGGTTAATTGTTATTCGGTCTGTTAAATCAATATTTTTTCTAACGTTTTTTAAATAAAATACCCGAAAAAATTATATTAAAATTTAACAAAAGTATGTTCACTCGCTATGCAGACAGTGCACCAGCGCCCGTCTTGTGCATTGTCTGTCACATCTGGGAGTCTTTTCAGACGCACAGGTAGCGATGCCAATGTCAGAGAACCAAAATAACTTCCTCTTACAAAACATATACCTCAATCTTGCGTCTGTTTGTGAGATGTATATAAGACGATTCTGACGTAATTCACTGTATATTTTAGATTCTTAGAAACTTTGAAAATCATTATAAACAAAGTATCCTCCGCAAATTCTTATACGGAATTCATAATTTTTTTGTTTTTATTTAGTTTTACAATTTTTTTCTAATTCATTCAATTTTTAAATAAGTTTGTTTTGTGTTTACAGTAATTTTTTTTTGTTTGTTTTCCGTGTACAATATAAGTAAGTTCGCAGTTACTTTTGTTTCTTCACAATACATTTATTGATTGAAAACTGTATATTTACGTGTTTATTTTGTTTTTGGATATCATTGGGCTAAACATACACCATTATTGCAGTTCTCATAAATGATACGCCATGTGGACAAACGTGTACAGTATATAAATGTTAGACGCATATATTTTGACGTAACTATCTGAAGAATGATAAATCCTCATAAATTCCATATTAGCACAAAAAATTATTTTGATTACTTATAGATTATATATGTTTTTAAGCCCACCAGCACTTTCTCCCCAGCACATTATGCAGTATGATTGTTAACATTATTTGGCTAGGATTAGTTTTAAGTTCAATGACATTAACGTCCTCTCGTACTCTGGTCGAAGTTTCTAGATAATTCTGTTATTTAACAGATACTATCACCTATTGTAGCGTATTATAATTAGTAATTTATAATAATTATGATTTACGATAAAAGAAGTGTGTTTGTTTAATAATTTTTCCCTAAACACTTGTTTACTTAATATGTTTATGGCGTTTAATGGCGTGGAACATGGTATACTTATCGTCGACGAGAGTTAATTTCCTGTTAGATTTTTTAAAAACTATTTGTTTAAAGAATCACTTAGGTTAAGTGCGAAATGGCGTCGTCTGGTAAAGGACCACTTAAATGGACTGCGCTGCATAATTTAATTTTAGTTATATTTTTATTAACAATACTTCTTTAACTAGTATTCGGTTGATTTATAACAAATAATTAATTGGACTGAAAGAAATGAAAGAATAATTGCTTTAACTGTCGTATTCGAATTAAAAGTAGAGAAATAATTTTTAAATTTTCTGTATCAAAATAGATTTAAGAATATATATATGATACATAACAACCGTCACGTAATTCCGATGTTTTTTAATAGCCAGTCTTTATTAAACTGGATGTTGGAGTAGGAACAGATGGCCAATGTTATCACAATCCCGTCATTTACGAGCAAAATTGTGCAAGAAGACCTCGGATGTCGAAACTTATTAAAATGTAAAATTCCACCCGTTTATACACGTGTTTGATAATGTTTCTTTTATTTTCAGCCTTGACTGTCAAGTATATCACCAAACGTTTCATTAACGAATATGATCCAGAATTAGGTAAGATACATTTTTTTTAAATACAGTATTTCGTTCCCAATTAGGATAAGTTACGTGTACGTTTGTCTTTTATAACCATTCGATGATTCAACAAAATACGTTTCAATGATGTCATTTAACAGCTGATTTTATGAAGATCGACCTATATATATATAAATGGTACATTGTATTTTTAGTTCTTTTTCTTTCTTGACGGAACGTACGTATTTTTAGTAAGTTTTCTTAAAATTCGCTAAAAAAGTCAATGAAGAAAACCAGGGCCGGCTCAACATATAATCGAACAAAATACTTGTTCAGGGCGCCAAAGAGCGCTGGCGCATTTTGTGCATTATTATTATTATTATTAATTATTATTATTATTATAGTAAGACACAATTATTTTTTACATATAATTTAAATGGCGAGCGGATTAAAGTGCGATATTTTTATGAATTTATTTATTTTTAAAAATTGACGACTCGAGGGGGCGCTATAAAAATTTTCGCTCGGGATGCAAAATGGTCTATAGCCAAGTACAGAAGGAAATTATAAAAACAGAATAGAACTGCAATGGAAATTATTATAGAGAGGTGATTGTTTATTATTTTATATTTATTTTAGAAAACACCTATTCCAAAGTGGATGTTGTCGATCAAAAAGAAGTTATTTTAAATATAATGGACACTTGCGACAAGGTAAATAAGTATTTAACATTTGTTAATACTTTTAAACATTTACTTACAATTATGTTTTTAAATGTTTTCAGGAATATAAAACACCAGATCGTTATTTGAAATGGGCTGATGGATTTATAGTCGTTTATAGCATAACAAATAGACCCAGTTTCGATCATGCCAATTCTTATATGGATTTAGTTCAGAATTCCAATTCTAGAGACATACCTTTAATATTAGTCGGGAACAAAGTCGATTTGGAAAGATACAGGTGAGAATTTAATACTTTATATCGTGATTCCCAACGTGAAGCGCAATTCGAAAATGAGTTATTAATAGTGAATTTTTTGCATTTCACATGAGTATATAAATATATATTGTGACATACACATTTTTAAAATTAAAATCAGGATGTACACGGCGGTCAGCTGGTGACAATGGAGAGGGGAAATAGAGGGTCCCGCTAATAGAGGAAAGTAATGAGAGGGAGGTAAAGGTTTAGATAACCTTTACTCCTACCTTTCCATTGTCACCAGCTGTCCATTTTCATTCTAATTAAGATAAGTCTGCTGAACTTAGAAGAAAGTAAAAAATATTTAGTGTGCGCGCACAGTTATTATTATTATTATTATTGAAGGGCCTCGATACATAAATGTATATACTTATATTATAAATAATTTATAACCATCAAAGTGCATTTTATATCATAAGTTTTTCTCACATTTATGTCTTAGTGATTTCTTCCTCAGTACTTCAACTATGCTTTCGTTCTTTTATGTTTCTTTCGTGGATGTCATGTTCGGTGGAAGCTTGTTTAGATCAAGTTAATGGCCTTTTAGATTTCCTCCACATGAATAGGATTTCACTTTTTGAATAATAAGAATTATATGTCATGGGGATATCAGAATTTTAAAGATGCTTAGATGCAAAAAGAAAGATTGGGAACCACTGCTTTATACAAAATACTATTTTAGTCGCTAAAGAGACAATTGTATCTACTTTCAATCTACACACACTAAAAAGGAATAAAGAATTTTCTATATTCTAAGAAATTAAATATAAACAATTAGTACGCTTATTACAATCTCTTAGAATAGAGAGATATTAATGTTTGGAATTTTCGAAACCTAATAGTCTGTCTACTTTTATTTAAATTAAAGTATCAGATGATTTGGAGTTAAAAAAAGAAAATACACAGTATTCTGTATTCTCTACTTCGAGAACATTACCAAGGAAATTTTTCAATTTAGCCTTTTTTAATCGTGTATATAGTTAAGATTCAAGTTGGCCTAATTTTTGTAGATGATTTTAGATGTTTAGAATCTATAATGTATCACAATATTACATAGAAAATTGGTTAGAAAATAATTGTCAAATCGCTGTTTATACAGTTGACAGGCAACCAAATTTGTAATTGCGAAATGATGTGAAATTTCAATCCCTTGATTGATGTAGAAGCGTTGTTGATTCTTGGATCGATGCGATATTAAAACATTACAAAAACACTAAGCACAAGAAAAATAATTGTATCATTCTTATATCCTTAATGATAATATCTTTAATGATTCTTCATTAAGGATATCATCATTAAGGAAATATTTTTAAATAAATATTTATAATATGAATAATTTTATTCGTGTAAAGTATCCAAGGCGCGTCTTTAGAAACTTATTCAGTTTCCATATAAACCTAATGAAGATATAAATTTCTACTCACATATTGTGTTCAATTATTAGAAAAATAATTAATATAACAACGTCAATTAATCCTAACTAGAGCCCCTAGATATATAGAGTAGCACATTCCTTTGCACCACCAGATGCCGTCAAATCGGCCATTTTATATCCTGTTAGGGAGTTATCATTGTATTCATAGGCTTTCTGGTTATTTATTAAGAGCACGCCTTGTTAAAGTGCTGTAAACTTCTAATCGAACAGAAAAAGGGTCATAGACTCTCTTTTGCCGCAAGGTAAAAGAAATGAAAGATAAAAAATAAGTGGTTAAAAAAATATTGAAAGGAAAACTTTTCCAAATACGATCATCGTTTGCCTGATAAGCAACTGCTGTATTTATAAATTAGAAAAGAAATATAATATTATGGCTTTTCATAAAATTATCCGCGATTGTCAATGGGCAGAAGGATATAAAATGGCGGCTGAATGAGCTACTCTATATCTACGGATTCTAATCCTAACCAGCCAAATTACCCCTAGTGATTTATTTTTGAATTAATCGCCAAATTAATAATTATTAATTAATTTATGCTATGGTGCCACCATCTATTGGATTAATAATTAATTATTAAGATAAGTGGCCGCCGCCAGATAAAGTCTATCTCTTATACGATATGGCGGTTTAACTAAACTAATCTAACCCTTACACGTTATTTACTTTTTTTTTAATACACAGCGCTTATTCTGGTGAGTTATTTAACTTGTATTAATATTAATTCAATTAAATAGTCCAGCAGAAGAATAGAAAAAATTCATTTATTATTGATTACTCTTCACCATGTAGTAAGTGTATATCACAGATTAATTGAGACAGATAGGACACTTTCATAGATTCTATTGTATACAAGAAACGAACGAAGCGCCTCCATGGAGAGTACTTGAAATGAACTCAACTATTAATAAAAATGATGTTTTAATCTACTGAATCTTTTAATTATAAAAGTTTTTTGTAATAAAACTGCCATAAAATTCGTAGGAACAATAATATAAAAATTTTTTATAATAAAACTGCCATAAGATTCGCAGAAATAATAATAACCGACCTTCCGTAACAAAACTGCCATAAGATTCGTAGAAACAATAATAACCGACCTTCCACTTGTAATAAAAAATGCCACAAGATTCGTAGAAACAATAATAACCGACCTTCCACTATCTACAACAAAATTGAAATGAGTAACTCCAGGTAATGCTAACAGTGGCAGCACTTTCGAACAAGCGAAGTGTCCCATCTGTCTCAACTAATATGTGGTGTATATAAAGCTACATTGCTATGAGATAATGACAAATCCGTGCAATTATATGACTATGGATAAATCCAATAAGAATTTACAGAAGTTTTAATACGCAATAGATTATATATTTAACGTTATCTACTTAGCGATAATAATCTATTATCTAAATAGAACTTATTTTATTTAACAGGCAAGTTAGCAAGCAAGAAGGAATTAACATGGCTACCAGATACGAAGCTACCTTTCTAGAAGCAACAGCTGCCGAAGAATACGACGAAGTAGCTGCCGTCTTTCAAGAAACTGTACGTCAAATATTAAGAAAAGAAGCCAATAGGCCTCTGTATATAGGAGAATCAACGCCGACTAACGGAAATCGAATATTAAATGCCGGTCGTTCTCAAAAATCGCCAGTTAAATCTTTGTCCGTAAAAAGAAACGACGAAACCAGCAGAGCTTTAGTTATAGCCGATAGAAATCCTAAAATGAAACTGTTCAATAAGGGTTTTAAGATTTTCCAATCTTGATTTTTAGAAAACAAAATCATCCTAATCTGACACTGGCATTTCTTTGTTCAGAATATTGTATAAGACGAAACACAATGGTTAAAAAGCCCCGTTCTTTTGTATCAAATTAATATATGAATACCCATTGCAGTTATCGAAAGTACATCATAATTTTAGCATTTTGAAAAAAAGTTTCACAGAAAATAGCATTTATCAAAATCATTAGTAAAAATCTAACAAAGTGTTTATGATTTATCAAGTAAGAGAAAATTAGGATGATATTTTAAACAATACAAAACTAGCTTTAATGTTTAACTATAGTACCGGCTCTAGAACTTTTAGCGCCCCCTCAAGTCATCGTCAGTTTTGAAAATAAATAAATTTATAAAAATATCGTAATTTACAGTCCGCTCACCGTTTAAATTATGTGTAAAAAAATAATTACTACAATAATAACAATAAAACACAAAATGCGCCTTTTGGCGCACTGAGCGGGCGCTCAGCTGGATCATGTATTGAGCCGGCCTTTCTGTTGATTTCCATAATCGTAAAAATATCTAAATTTTTCGAAATTGTGTTGATTTAATTATTCAAATAATTAAAACAACACGATAAAATTTTCATATCATTTATACATTTCTTCGCCAAAAAGTTTCATAAAATCAATTTATTTCTAAAAACAATTTTCTATTCTCTGATTTCGGGTAGGATTCTACTTTGTCTGCCTCTTATTTTCACAATTCCATGTGCACATATTAAAGTTGATGTTAATATTCATCTTAACGTCTATTTTATCAATAACAGGCATATAGGCGCATATAACGTGAGTTATTGTTCATAGACGTGTCGCACTAACTTGTAAGATCAAATGAGAAGACGTTTGGCAGTCAAAGTAGAATCTTACCTGATTTTGGAATTATATTGATTTTATAAAATCTTAATTTTAAAACTTGATTTTCAAATTCTGAATGTTGATAATTTACATGCTACTGTTAAAATGTAGGTGGGAAAAATAGACTAGGTGCATTATTATTAATTTCTAGTTAAATGTACCCTCGTGTATTGAGAGGGTAATTAAATACTAGTCCTAATGTTGATTTTTAGTAACTTTAATAGGTATCGTAATATAATATTGATTTTCAAACATTGAACAGGACTTTTTAACTGCTCTATACTCTAAAGATAGAATTAACAACTGGTTGCCTTATTCTCATTGCGTCATGATTAATCAGCCACTAAATCAAGTAATGTATAAATATTTTCTAAAACAGTTTAAAACTAAAAATGAAATCTGGAATATAGAACAGTTGTGAGAATATGTTACGAAATAGTCATTTTTTTTTAATTCGGAGTGTAAATTTATTTCTAGTCTTATTCTCAGGGAACAATCACTATCGTTCGTAGAATTTTGTTTTTCCCTATTTGACTTTTGTATTTAAAACCGGGAATCAAATAGTAATGTATCGAGAAGAAACTGAAAATATTGATTTGATTGTATGTGTAAATATTGTTTCGCGTACTGAAATAAATATTTTGATTTTTAAATTCTTTTCTTTTAAAGTTAATGAAATATTAAGACGATAGATGGCACTAAATGCAAAATTTTAGTTAAAATGAACTGAATTTTAAAATGGTATTAATATAAAAATTGCGTTATTTTATAGAATTAAAACTCAAAATTAATGAGCAAAAAAATATACGCAAAAAAAAAAATTAACTTTGTGCCTGCCAGGGCTCGAACCTGGGACCTTCCGCGTGTTAGGCGGATGTGATAACCACGGGTTGAATTTAACAAATCCAATCTCGTAGCAATTTCTCGTGTTGTTATTCATTGGTTTGATTCAATCAATGCCTTTATTTTGTCTTCATCAGCTTCAATTGGCCTTCCAGGACGTGGTGCATCTTTAACATCGAAATTGTCAGAACGAAATTTTGCAAACCAATTTCGACACTCGCGTTCTGTTAACACATCATCTCCATACACTTTGCATAACTTTCTTCTTGCTTGAACAGCATTTTTACCTTTTCGGTAATAAAAAAGCAAAATATGCCGAAAATGCTCCTTTTTGTTTTCCATTATTGACAGGACAACAAAAATAAACAATTGCACAGAATCAAAAATGTTTTTTACGAATAAACCTTGAAATATCAGCTATCAAAATGTATAACAACAATAAGACTTAAAATAAAATTGGCGGTAAAAATACAACTAATGCCATCCATCGGAAAAAAACGAAATTACTTTCTGAACAACCCAATAATTATTTAGATGAAACATAAATGAATACAGTCGATTCTTGCTATTCACAGTAGTTACATTCCATAAATTCTTCGCGAATACTGAATTAGCGAATAGGGAACCATTGTATTTATGGGAAATATAGAGTTGGGTTCCTGTGAACCTTTCTTCCTAACATTTTCATACTTGGTTTATGTGTTTTTTTTTGTTTACAGACACCTTATTTAATTTGTATTATATTACTTATAAATAATTACAGTATATGCAGTGTATAGTACTATATACAGTATTATAATTACAGTAATTGATTTAATTTTTAAAAACATTAACTATATAGTAAATAAATTTTTATTTTTTATTGATAGTTTTTTGATGTTGCGAGATATTTAATGTGACAGCTAACAGATTGTCTTTCTGTTATAGTAAATAAATTTTTATTTTTGATTGATAGTTTTTTGATGTTGCGAGATATTTAATGTGACAGCTAACAGATTGTCTTTCTGAACTGCGTTGAAAAACTGCATCGGCCTTGTCTGCGTCGCTTTTTGCCTCAGTTCTTCTAAAATTTCGGCATAAGGAGCAAATGCGCACAAAGTTAGGCCCCTAAATTTGAGGCTGCATTCAAGCATAAGGTCATATTCTTCTATGGGACCTGCGGACGATATGAACAGGCTTTTGGCCTACCGGTCTGTGGAGTAAGCAAGGATAGGTAATGAGAAATTTTCTGGCAAACTGATTCAGAGACTATATTTGGTAATAAACAACTTCCTTTCTCCCTCTCTCTCTCCAGAGAGAAAGAGAAAGGGTGTACATTAGTAACAGTATTTTCGCTGGTCAGCGGGAGTTCACAAATAAGCACAAAAACTCCGCGAATAACGATTTTGTGGTAACAAATAAATTTTTGCAAATATATAATACAGTATATATGTTACTGCTAAGCTTTATTAATTGATTATTATAACATAAAAATTACTCATCACATTAAATTACATTAAAATTTTTTGCAGCAATGTTTCCTGATTTTTTAGTAACTCTCCTTATAATATATATGAAAAAACCACTTGCTTTTATATATTAACAGAGTTCTTAATAGCACTAACAGCAAGTAACACATAAATTTTAATTTTGTATTTTTATGTGTTACTTGCTATTAGTGCTGTTAAAAACTCCGTTAGTAACTCTCCTTTTATCTTATTAAAAAACAGATCATCAATATCCATCCTTAAAATCCTATCTTTCTATTTTTAATACTTTTTGTGCTTAGATATAGAAAATATTTTCTTTTAAAATATATATATAAAAAAGTCAGTTAATATGCTAGAATTATGTTATATACTGTATATAAAACTAATAATAGTACAGTATACTAGTATGGCATAATTTGAAAAATACTAACTTAAAAATCTATCATTAAATACAGTATCACATATTTAATTAAGTTACATGTTTTACAATTCATATTTATTATTCTGTAAGTATAATATTATAAAGTATATTTAATATATTTTTATGGTTTGATTTTAAGTTTTTGTTGAGAAAATTATTTTAATAAAATTATTTTCAAATGTTTTGTTTTTTTAATCTGAAATTTCATAGCAACTAGGAATATAGTTTTCAAAATGCAAAAATATAGTTCAACTCTAGAATCACAAATCATCATCTTCAAAAACCATCTCATGATCACTTTGATAACATTGGTTTACAGTAAGGATATTAAGTAAACATTCAAATTCATATTATATGTTAAGTACTGTAATATGTTAAAAACTACAGTTGTCATGTATTTTCTAACATGTTAATCAACATATGCACTTGTACAATTTGGGCATATTTTATGAAAAAATTTTCAATGAATATTTGAAAAACATTGCTATTTTGTAACATCATAATTACATAATAGGAATAGGATTCTATTGTATTTAATATGGCAACAGTATACAGAAAATTCCTATCTTCCATTAGTGGATTTTTCAGTGAAACCCTGCATAACTTGAAACATACATATGTCAGAGCCTACTCCATATAATACCAGTATGTTACATCTTTGTACTATAATATAGTACAAAAATGTAACATTAAAAATAGTTATATTAAAGAATAACCACATAAGTTGGCCAGATAGCTGTGTGATGAAGCAGTGATTTATCATCTCAGAGTATCTGGATTCAATTTCAAGTCCCATACCTCTAGTTTTTCAAGCGGGATCCAGTTCTGGATCCAGATTGTTAAATAAAATTAAATTAATAAGTACATAACACATGTGCATATGATAATCTATTTTGCTTTCGATAGCGATACATCTGGCGTCATTAACGTGGAAATCAACGCTATGTCGAAGAACGCGCCCCTGGAATCGAACCTGGATTCTCCAATGTGATACGCGATAACTTTAAAATACGGTCATTTATCTGATTTTTTAGGTCTAGCGCTAATTTGCAGTTAATGAATAATAGTGTAAATATGTTTTTAGGCTTTTGTATGGTTTTTATGTGAAAAAAGACTATGATTCGCTTTATACAAAAATTTGCTTTACAGCTGTGAACTGCAGCATATCTGTAGAATTATTTATTTTATCATAAATAAAATATATAAGGTGGAGTGGTATAAGTGCGTAGTAGGGCAAGTACATTAATGGGCTTTTTTTATTATAACATAAGCGAAATTTTGCTAATTGATATTGTAACAATCTACTATAAGTTGATATCAATCTATCGACATAGATATCTCACGATGACTGATGACATTACAGTATTTATATTGACCATTACAAAAGCGTCGCGTCCGAACAACACACACAATTTTGACAGTACCATAAAAGTGCAATAATTCTTAGGATAACTTCATATTAGCAGCTATTTTTTGGTAAGTATGAAGAATATTGATTAAAGCTTACATTAAATGAACAATATTTATTAGGAAAAACGCCAATACGCTCTTGCCCCGTAAATATTGTTACATGGGGCAAATGCAGATCATCATTTTTGGATAATTGCGTATTAAGCTGCTCTGGCCATGTAACACGTTCAGTTTTATTGTTTCGTGTTCTACATTTAATTTGTTTAACTTTCTTCATACATATATCATCGTTCGCAGCTACGTCAGAAAAACCAACAGGGGGCGATTCAAAAGAAATGAACGAATGTGATCGTTGTCGAGATGAACGATTGATAAATACAAAGATATCATTTATAATTTCGTATAAACCATTTTATATTTGATAAAAAATATTTGTCATATTAAATAACAAAATGTATACTTTGTTACCTTGAAATAAATAAAAAGCGATATAATGTAAATAATGCGAGAGGAAGTATAGTGAAATAAAGCAAAAATATAAAGTGATATAAGTACACAAGTTGTTATTAAACAATTTGTATACTTACATCATTTTATATTTTTGTTTTATTTCACTATACCGCTCTCACATTTCAGAATTCAATCCTTGTTTGTTTAACAAATTCGAACTCTAAAACGAAACAACCTATCTTAATGCAGTAAAAAAAATTTTAAGGAAAATTTGTTCAATTCTCTTCTTGTCAAGCACTGTGTGTAACTAAACTTCAGTGTTTTTAACTTGTACGTACGCTCTTGCCCCGTTTCGAGGTAGGTGCATGATAGCTGACATTTTGTATAATTTTGTAGCAAAATTAAAATATGCGATTTATACTGACATTGTTAAATATTTAGACGATAGGTTAAAATACTTGTGTTTAAAGTTCAACTTTACAGAAACCACTCTGCACTAACTCTACTCCACTTTAATACATACTTTTTCTTCCGTCTTTCATTGCATCATTCAGATATAGCCAAATTGCTCAATCAGATTACTTAATAATTATTGTATATTGACAATGAAAGAAAAATTTTCATCAGACTTACCTTTTCAACAAAACTTTAATAAATTGTAAGATATAGTAGAACTATAAAATAAAATATTTTGAACACAATAATATTTTAATTAAAAATTTGCATTATATCAAAACTACTACATGAAGTTAAGACAAAAAGAAAGATTCTTAATTTGCAAAACTATATGGATTCAATATACAGTATTCTGTTCAAAATTATGATAAAGTACTGTATACAGTAATTTATGCATTACTCCATAATATTGTATACTATTATGCACTATTCGAGGAGGATAAATAACTCATAATGAAAGATATGAATAACAAATTCTTGTATTGGAATATCTGATTTTTCTCATTTTTCTTTATTTCTGAAGTCTCATTATTGAATAATGTATAGATTAATTTCACAGTTAATTATTATTAAAATACTCACTTTTCCATTTCTTACAAAAATTTTAAAAAATGAATTACAGTACTATATAGAATATATAAGCTAAGAAATTTTAGCTACATCATATAAAATAATAATAATAATTAGCATATGCATAAAGATAATAAGGAGATTACATTTAAAATAAAGTGAAATGTTTCACATATAATTTTTATAAAATATATATCTGTATGCCAGAGGTAAAGGGCACTATCCATTTTTTCAATATTGGAATAACACTATTAGTCAGATTTTCATTACATTACACAGAGATATAGGGTATTAACTTCTATTTCAGTAAATAACAGAAACATTCAAAGGTAAAGGACACCATGTCCACAAACTTTTTTTAAATATATTTTAAATTTATAAAATAATAAACCTTAAAATATACAGTATTATAATTTAAAGTCAATAGTCCAAAGAATAAATGTACTGTACAAGAGTTTATTGAAAAAAATTCATTAACAAGCAAGCTGGAAATAAAGAAATACAAAAAAAAAACATTTAAATTTCTTACATAACACATGTGCATATGATAAATAATTGAAATTAGGAAAAAACGCTCTGTCTCTGCATTATAGTTGTATCTATAATTAATCTATAATATATGTCAGAGAATTTTTGCATATACATCTAAATATATCAGATCTACAAAAGTCAGAGACAGTCTGTATATTGTAAAACAGAATCTGTTTCATATTAAAAAATAAAATGCAACAAACTAATTTTTATAAAATAGATATTTATTTCTTAAATCTCTATTTTATAAAAATTCACATTATTCAATGCAAATTCAGCTTCAATAAACTTTTAATTAGAATGAAATAAGTTTCCCAAAATTCAATAAAAACATTCAGTTGAGTTCAGCTTAACTATATCATACTCTAAATTCGGAGAATTAATGAATATTATGTTCCCAAAAATAATTTTGCAGAGATTATTCACCATAGTTACTCTCTTCAAATGAAATAAAATTAATTAAACACTGGTAGTACAATATATGGAAGAAAAAAATATAATGCAGGATTGTGTATCGTCCATTCAATTTAGAGGCATAAGATAATTAAGCTGAACTTTTAACAGCTCGTTTTAACAAAATTTTACTTCAAGTCCACAAATGATGATATAATTAATTCACTACAGATATAATCGTATTTTTGTTTTCACATAAATTTTATCGATTCCGTTGGATGATTGATTAATAAAAAAAAAACGAAGCATGTACTGGAGTACATTTAATAAATGAAACAAAATAAATTCTCGCAGTAATCATATTCTTAAAGAGTACAATTATCCAATATTTCATGAAAATTATTTACATGTAATTCATATTTCAAGTTCATATAAGCATAGTCTTAAATACGCATTGTTTACATTTGGACTTTTGATTGATTTACATTTATGAAATTTTAAAAATAGCATGCCCAGTAAATATTATCATTATTATTTTATACATTAACAACATATACATTATAAATACTGTACTCTTTTCAAACATAATAATTATAAATTACCTGTCAGAAGAATAATATAATTAGAACTAAAATAAAAATTTCAATATCCCGCTCCCCTATGCTTCGACTACTCGTACGAATAAAAATTTTTTGTTATTTATTTGTGAAAATATATATTATTCATAAATATTGCTTTTATCCATCTAGCATTATTATTTTTCATTTATATTAATAATATATATTAAAAAATTATATTTCAATTTAATATATGATATTTTTTTCTTTTTGGATGTTAAACAATATTAGGCAAAGGAGGTTATATATAGACTTCTTGATATAGACTATATACAACCTCCTTGAGTTAGGCCAACGATTAGGCATTGGATATTAGGTTATGTCAGTTAAGCCGCCATATCACACTTGGGATATTCTGTATCTGGCGGCGGCCATAGACTGGAAAACACCCATGATGGGGTCAAACATATGGTTGAAGGTTAGGTTAGGTTAATTAAATTACGCCGCCATATCCTCTTGGGATATACTGTATCTGGCGGCAGCCACTTGTAGAGCCCATCACAGGCTGGCCAACACCCGTGAAGGGGTCAACCGGATGGTTGAAGGATGGGGTTCAACGGGCCGGGCCCGGACCCCTCCTGAAAAACTGGAGGTGTGGGACCCGGATTTGAGCCCGGATCCTCCAGGGTGGTAAGCCAAAGCTTTACCACGCGGCCATCCGGCCGACCATATGGTTGAAGAATGGGATTCAATGGACCGAGACAGATCCCTTCTTAAAAACTGCAGAAGTGGGATCCGGATTTAAACTAGGATCCTCCAAAGCGGTAAGAGAATGCTTTACCATGCCGCCATCCGGCCGACTTTTCCTTTATAGCTTTACTTCATTTCGCTAAGCGGTAGGGCATTTTAGTGCAAATCACGGACAGTCCACATCCCTAGTGAAGTCAGCCATCAGGCGAAGAATGGAGTTCACTGAGCAGGACTTAGACCTCTGCTGAAAAAACTCTGAGTGCGGGATCCGGAATTGAACTGTATCTTCCAAATTGAAGCACTGCAGCTTCCACCGCAATCATCCGGTCGGTTATATATTTATTTTTCGATTACCGGGATTTTCGACAAATGTCGCATTTTTCACTCACTTAGAATACTAAGTTGCGGGGAGAAATGAGCCCTTCCTCAGGTTGATCCTTGTGGAGAGATCAGCCGGATTGTGGAGGTCGGAATTGACTAGCCGGGCTTGGACTCATAAATTTTTTAAGGTGTGGGACCCAAGAATCAAAGCCGGATCCTCCAGGATGAAAAGCCAAACCGTTTAGATTTATTTAAATAGATCAAATTTTTAGAAGATGAATTAGTATTGTCGAAACTATTGAAACTAAGTTTCTATCTATGTGATGTTTTCTTTATTACAGATTTTTTATTCACCTTATTTCGTCTATGTGAATGCCAGGAAATAAATTACAACATTATTTTCTATATATAATAATAATTTTATTTTACAATTTATAACTTAACACTATTAAAAAACTAAAATTTATACATTATAAAATCTACTTAATCAAAAATTCAACACAGTTCGTAATAAGCATTTCTGTCCCCTTTATTATTTAAATAGGTTTATACTTAATAATAAAAGGGTAATTATACAGGATAGAAGAAAAGTCTGTACCCCTCCAAATAGCTTAATAAATATAGATTTCAAGTAATCTGTGTTCAAAAATCTGTTAATGCCAACAAATAGGAAGTCATGGGTGGGCTATCTTTCAATGAGCTGATTATGCAAATGAGGACAGTTGCAAATCCTATCTCATAAACCATAACAGATAGGAGAAAATTTTCCAATTACAAACTTGTTCATCGTTCAGTTCTGAACACAATAAAAAACTTCATCAAAATCGGATGAATAGTTCATTCAAAAATGAAACAAAAACATGTTTGCATGCAAAAGGTTGACACTTATTTCTGGCATGTAAGTAACAAACCAACACTAAAACATAACACCATAAATTAATAAATTGAAAACACAGAATCTAATTAGTAAGCAAAAACTAATCAAGGATGTGCTCAAAATGTTTTCCACCAGTATTCAAATACAGTTGAGCGTGGTGTTGAATGGAGTTTCTCACAACCTTGAGTGTCAGTAGAAATCTCTGCAGAAATAGTAATGATGCAATCTTGAAGACTTTCTACTGTTATTATGCAAGAATGAAAATCGTTGTGTTGTGGATTCATCAATTGCTGTTTGTGGGCAAACTGATCTTGACGTTTCAAGAAATCACAGATTAGTTGATACAGATGGACACTTCGCTTATTCGAAGATGCTGCCACTATTGGCAGTACCTGACGTTACTCATTTCACTTTTGTTGTAGATAGTGGAAGGTCGGTTATTATTGTTTCTACGAATCTTATGGCAGTTTTATTACACAATAGATTAAAACATCATTTTTATTAATAGTTGAGGTCATTTTAAGTACTCCCCCTGTGGGTATGGGGGTTAGAATATACCCACCGTCTGACCCCGCGTGTCGTAAAAGGCGACTAAAGGGGTCAACTCGTACTATTCGGTGGTTATCGCATCAGTCCCTGGAGTCTCATTCGCGGGTCCCTACACGGAACCGGGACTGCTGGCGGTGCCCAAATCCGTCCCTAGGGTCTGCGATGGGACCCCATACGGACACCGGACCGCCCGCCTCGAACCAATCCTCGCACCAACCCTCGTATTCGGAGGAAAAAGTCCCGAACTAAAACCTCCATATTAATTGCGTAATAAAAAAAAGTTTTTTTCAAGTACTCTCCATAGAGGCGCTTCGTTCGTTTCTTGTATACAATAGTGTCTATGAGAGTGTCCTATTGTCTCAACTAATCTGTACAAGAAATTGACATATGATAGATCTGTGTTTCATTTTTGGGAGAACTATTCATCCGATTTTGATGAAGTTTTTTATTGTGTTCAGAATTGAATGCTGAACAAATTTGTAATTAGAAATTTTTCCCTGTCTGTTACGGTTTATGAGATAGAATTTGCGACTATCCTCATTTGCATAATCAGCTCATTTGAAGGTCATCATCAGCTAGCCCACCTATGTATTCCTATTTGCTTGGCATTTACAGATTTTTAAAATTTATGATAATTATCAATTTATTTGAAGGGATACAGACTTTTCTTCTATCCTGTATATGTAATAATAGATTAGGTTTATATTTTATTTATATATAAAATAAATCCAGTTAAGTTTTTTGCAACAGATGACGCCACTTTTAATCAGTGGTGATTAATATATGACGGGGCTCTTTCCTATAGTGCTTTTACGCTGCTTTCAATTCTATGTATACTAAGTGTCAGCATATTTCCTTGCTTGTCTGCGGTTGGCAACTTCTTCATATCAACCTCACTATGGCCGTGTTCGAAGTACCGGTAAAGAATACTTCGTGGACCGGTTTGATCAGTTCACCATAAGTTCCGACATATTCAGACCTGTTCGAAGTATTAGATTGATGCATAATTCCGTAGCGTTCTGATTTGGCCTGGCAACACTGCAATCAGACCTGTTCGAAGTAAGATTGATGCATAATTCCGTAGCGTTCTGATTTGGCCTGGCAACCCTGCATTGCTGTTCATTTGTTTACCGTTTTTACATTGTCACTGTTTACCTTTGGAGTGTTATCGTGTGAATAGAGCTGTCCGAGATTGTTACAAACGATTGTTGTTTCTTCGCTGTTGAAGATGGAGTGTCAGGTCGAGAAAAACGAACATTAGCTGTTGAAGATGGAGTGTCAGGTCGAGAAAAACGAACATTTCCGACATATTCTGCTGTACGAGTTTAACGTTGTTTCTTCGCTGTTGAAGATGGAGTGTCAGGTCGAGAAAAACGAACATTAGCTGTTGAAGATGGAGTGTCAGGTCGAGAAAAACGAACATTTCCGACATATTCTGCTGTACGAGTTTAATCGAGGTTCAAGTGCAGTAAATGCGGCTAGGAACATCTGTGAAGTGTACGGAACTAAAGCTCTCCAAACTAGGCTTGATGACTTCCTAAACTCAAAACCAATAGATTTCTACAGACGGGGGATCCAAACTACCCCAACGTTGGCAGAAAGTTATTGATAAACGGAGATTACCATTGCTGAATAGTTGCTTGCCTTGATTTTGTCAAAATTTTAACTGAATTTCATAAATAAAACACTAAACAAACAAAGTTAACAAACCTATATTTAAAATGTTATGGAATTATGCATCAACTAATACTTAGATCTCTTCCCCAAGTGATTTGCGGAGATCGCTTCGACGAAGACCACATTCATGTGGTATAGCTATGTGATCTACTGGTCTAAAAATGGAGACAGTAGCAATTCGCGACTACACGTCTTGTTTCAGATTATGAATATATTTAAATAAATTAGTATAGTACATTTATTATTTTTTATATTTGTTATAATATTAAAATTTTATTTGATATAATATTTTCATTAAATTTTGTGTTGATATTAATTTGCATAAAATCTAAAAAAGTTAAAGAATAGAAAGTTGAAAGAATAGATACATAATCGATATAATTATATATCATTTAATATATATAAAAAAATTATAGAAAGTTGAAAGGATAGATACATCATCGATATAATTATATATCATTTAATATATATATATA